>PVJC01049626.1:0-12097 GCA_004026665.1 Murina feae
ACATAAAGACATTAAAATTAACTACAAATATGTGTGTCCAGCTGTAAAACGATCAATCAGCTGAGATATCCTCACATCAATTGCTGGAAATTGGAACAGAAAGATGCCAGTTGATAGGACCTCAGGATGAATTTCATTGCCTCATAACGTCTGCAAGTTATGACGTCAAAAGAAGAATTGGTTGAAAAAGTATTTCCCAATATTCAAATCAATTATAAGAATCACAGTTGACTGAGTGAACAAGCTATTCTTGTGGCCAAGAACAAAGATGTCAATGAACTTAACAATATTATTCAGTCTAACATTCAAAGCGAGGCAGTCACATACAAGTCCGTCAACACTGTTGTGGAAGCAGATGAAGCAGTTAATTATCCAACAGAATTTTTGAATTCACTTGATCTGCCAGGGATGCCACTGCATGTACTGCAATTGAAAATCGCCGTGCCAATTATCATGTTGCAAAATATCAACCAGCCAAAACTTTGCAACGGCACACGGTTTGCAGTAAAAAAATTAATGAGCAATGTTGTAGAAGCAACAATCTTACAGGACCTTTCAAAGGTGAAGATCTCCTCATTCCTCACATTCCTATGATTCTAACAGATATGCCATTTCGATTTAAGAGATTGCAATTCCCAATTTGATTGGCGTTTGCAATCACCATCAACAAAGCTCAGGGCCAATCTTTAGAGTTGTGCGGTTTAGATCTAGACACGGATTGCTTCTGACAAGGACAATTATATGTTGTGTGTTCTAGAGTCAGCAAACCTGACAATCTCTATATCTGCACAGACAATAGAACAACAAAAAATATTGTATACCCACAAACATTGTGAAATTAAACATATTAGAAATGTGTGCTTTCTCTTTTCTTTCTTTTTCATTTAACCAGACTGAGCTACAGCAACGTGTGGGCAGGTACAGCTAGTATCAAAATAAAAAGCTTTTGCACAGCAAAATAAACCACCATCAAAATGAAAAGGGAACCTACTGTATGGGAGAACATATTTGCAAATGATACATCTGATAAGGGATAAATATCCAAAATATATAAAGTAATCATACATCTTAACAAAAGAAATACAAGCAATTCAATTAAAAAATAGGCAGAAGACCTAAATAGACATTTCTCCAAAGATGACATACAAATGGCCAAGAGGCATATGAAAAAATGCTCAAAGTCCTAATCGTCAGAAAAATGCAAATTAAAACCTCAATGAGAACGGCTCACACCTGTCAGAATGGCTATCATAAAAAAAATCAACAAAAAAAACAGTGCTGGCGAGGGTGTGGAGAAAATGGAACACTAGTTCACTGCTGGTGGGAATGAAGACTGGTGCAGCCACTGTGGAAAACAGTATGCAGTTTCCTCAAAAAATTAAACATGGATCTCCCTTTTGACCCTGTAATCCCACTTCTGGGAATATATCCTAAAAACCCCAAAGCACCGATCATAAAGAATATATGCACCCTTATATTCATAACACCCTTATTTACAATAGCTAATATTTGGAAAAAGCCCAAGTGTCCATCAGTAGATGAATGGATAAAAAAGGTGTGAGACATTTATACTATGGAATACTATGCAGCTGTTAAAAAGGTATTTCTTTCCCTTTGGGACAGCATGGATGGACCTGGAAAATATTATGCTAAGTGAAATAAGCCAAACTAAGAAAGATAAATATCACATGATCTCACTTATTTGTAGAATCTAATAAATAAAATGAATTGACCAACAAAATAAAATCTAAAGTATGGAGGCATAGAACAGACTGACATACCTCAATGTGAGGTTGGGGAGAAGAGAAGAGATAAACCAAAGAACTTATGTACTTATATGCATAGCCCATGGACATGGGCAATAGGGTAGTGAAGATCTGGAGGTGAGTGGATAGGGGCTGGGAAGAGGAGGGGGAAGTGGAGGAAAATGGGAGATATCTGTAATACTACCAATAATAAAACATATATTAAAAAAGAATCCTAATGATTTCACCAAAAAATTGCTAGAACTGATAAATGAATTAATTAGCAGGATACAAAATAAATATCCAGAAGTCAGTTGCATTTTTTTACACCAATAATGAACTATCAGAAAGAGAAACTAAAAAAAGAATCCCATTCAAAATTGCTCTAAAAATAATAAAATATCTAGGAATAAATTTAGTGAAGGATGTAAAAAATGTGTACTGAGAAAATGATAAGATAGTGAAGAAGGAAACTGAAGAAGATACAAATAAGTGGAAGTATGTAATGTGTTCATAGATAAGAAGAATTAACGTTATTAAAATGTACATACTACCCAAAGCAATCTGTAGGTAAAAAGCATTTCCTATCAAGATGCCAATGGTGTATTTTACAGAACTAGAACAAATATTCCAAAAATTTATATGGGACCACAAAAGACCCCAAATAGCCACGACAATCTTGAGAAAGAAGAAAAAACTTGAAGTAATCATGTCACCTGATATTAAACTATACTACATGGTAATTAAAGACATGGTAATTGAAATGGCATGGCACTGGCAATAAAAACAGAGACTTAGAGCAATGGAACAGAATAGAGAGCTCAGAAAAAAACCGCGCCTTTATGGTCAATTAATATTTGACAAGTGTGATAAAAACATATAATAGAGTAAGGACAGTTTATTCAATAAATGGTGTTGAGAATATTGAACTGATACATGACAAAAACAACAACAATGAAACTAGACACCATACACAAGAATAAACTGAAAATGGATTAAAGACTTTATCTTTAAACTTGAAGCTGTAAAAATCCTAGAAGAAAATGTAAGTTGTAAAATCTCAGACATTTCTCATAGCAATATTTTTTCTGATATATTGCCTCAAGCAAGGGAAACATAAACAAATGGGATTAAATCCAACTAAGAAGTTTTTGTATAGCAAAGGAAGCCAAACAAAATGAAAGGCAACCCACTGAATGGGAGAAAATACTTACCAATGATACATTTGATAAAGGATTAATATTCAAAGTTTATAAGGAACTTATACAACTCAACACCAAACACACACACACACACACACATCCAATTAAAAAAATGGGCAAAAAACCTGACTAGACACTTTTCCAAAGAGGACATACAAATGGCCAATAGACATATGAAAATGTGCTGAATGCCACTAATCATCAGAGAAATGCAAATTAAAATCACAATGAAATATCACCTCACACCTGTCAGAATGGTTATCATCAATAAGTTAACAATGTGCTGGCATGCCTTATTTCCTGAAATCAGCCCGATGGGATTTGGCTCCATCCTGTAAGTCTTCATGACAGACTTACCTCAATTGGTGTCACTTGCAGGTTTTTATGCTAACTTTTTAAAAAGCACTTTTATTAATTTTCCAACTGTAGTCCAGACCCTCAGTAGAGCAACGGATGGCCTCGCCTTATTCTCACTCTCACCCCCATACCTCAGATCTCTATACCTGAAAAATATATCATCTCTCCATCCCTCATACTAGTTGGAGGAGAGGTAATATATTTTCTATATATTTTTTATGTAACATATACATGTAGTGTAACTATAGTGTGAATTGCAATACCTTTCACCTTCCGGCCTTGGATCTCTATTCATATGTAAAGTTAAAGGCGTTTGAGTCAGTGACCTTTAACGTGTATTGATTGATTGGTTGGTAAAGCGTTACAGATTCTTTCTGACTCCTTCACTAAGGGCACGTTCATGGTTGCTAGAGGACAGGGACTAGCATTTCAAAGTGTCTCACTTAGAATCTGTCCCACAAATATTGTTTGCTTGAGTTATAAACAAATGTGCAGAGTGTTCTTCACTTGGTGAAGTTCACATCAAGCATCTTTATCCCTCTGCAGAAATCCTGCGGAGCCTCCAGCACCCTGTCCCTGGGCCCAGGTCACAGCTCATGGGAGGTCACTTTCCAGAGAGGGCTGCAGATGCTGGGAGCTGACAGATGGCTCAGCAGCAGCAACAGTTTGAGGAAGGAGTCACCCAGGGGAATCTGAGAAGGGCGTGTGTCAGGCCTTCCTGAGGGGCAGAAGGAAAGACCCAAGGGAGATATAAATACCAGGGTTTGTTTTATAGACGGGTTTTCTTGGATTTGTGCTAAGGCAACAAGCGCAAACTAAAAAGCTTCTTCCTTGGGCAAAATCTGACTTTTCACTCTTTCCACCGTCCTCAGAAGCCTCTGCACAGGCCCCTGCTGCCTCCTCTTGAGGAGCCTCCTTTTGTAACTCCAGGCAGGGTTCTTTCCCAATCTGGCTGAGCTGGGAAGGGGTCAACGCTCTTCCTGGGCCCAGGCCCAAGGCCCTAACCTGACACCAGAGCTCTGAGAGGAGCTCTAGAATGCCGACTTCCAGGGTGAGAAGGACGCTAAGGGGCCACTGAAATTTGAACGCCTGAGAGTCCAAGGCCCTGAGGGGAAAGGGATCTGATATTTTTTTTTGTTTCCAAGTCTACCTCTGGGCAAGTGATTAAATCTCAGGCTTAATCCCATGCTGTTGAGTCTGTTCACTCACGTGCAGCCCGGGGGCAAGCCCCTCCTTGTGGGGTCATTAACTCTGGAAATCCTCAACCTTCTAAGCCTGTTATCCCAGCTACTGCAGGGTTAGACTGGCTGTCCACCCTGTGGCTGTGAGCGACCAGCAGCTTGGAAGGGCTGTGTTCCTCAATCGCCTTCTCTTCCTGATGTTGGCAGAGAAACAGGGAGTGGCACCAGGAGGCCAGTCGTCCATCTCACCCTCGCCAGACCCGGTCCAACATCTTATAACACTTTTCATGTAGGCAAGTTCTTCTGAGGCACCCACCTCGTCATTTCTGTAAAAAAAGAAACCTATTCATTTATTCAACACACTAGCGATTGATTTTAGCATCTTCCTCTGAGAGAAAGTGATAGAGTACTGATTGTATGGTCAAGAAACTGGACTTGAGTGTGGCTTAGGCAAGTCGCTGCATTTGTTGAGTAGCCATTTTCAGTTTGGTAAGATGAAGATGTTGTTTCTGCCGTACATAATGATTATCATCAGTGCTGAGTACTTTCCAGTTTATGAATGTGTTTTACAAAAGTTATGACTTACATCATGTATATTGCTATGGTAGATGGTCAAGAGAGATTTTTAATATGAAAATGAAAATTATACTGATAGGAAGATTCATATAATTAAAAATCTGAATCCTAACATAATTCTGAGGGGGATTTAAGTTGGTTCTAGCCAGTTCTTAGCTGGGAAGTCTGAGACATAGAGTGAGAAATGACAGAGCAAGTCAGGGTCAAAATGAAATTAGACTCTGGTTTCTTCCCTTTTAACCTCTAGGAACCTTCTGCCAGATAACACTCTTTTTCAATCATTCTAATATGTACCCATTTATCAAATGACTAGAGGCCCAGAGCATGAAATTCATAGGCCTGGCCTGAGATCAGAGCCATCTTTCCTAACTGCCCGCAGCCAGGCCCACACTCCATCACCACCACCCCACCCCCCCGTTCCTTGTTCCCCATTGGGTGACTGAGAGGTTGACCGTTCCCACCTGCTCGCCGGCCCTGCCCCCGTTGCTGGTCACCCTCTGTGTGTGGGGTAACCAATGGGGCAGGGGCCTTGGCCTGGTGCTGTTTGCATCTGCCTCCACCCACCCCTGGTTCCCTGTTCCCTATCTGGCGATTGGAGCCTGCTGGCCAAGGGGAGGGACTGAAAGGTTGATTGGCAGGCCCTGATCAGGTGATGCCTGTAGGCTGGAGGCAGCTCCTATGTTGAGAGTCTTCCCCCTGGTGGTCAGTGCACATCATAGCGACCGGTCATTCTGCTGTCCAGTCAATTTGCATATTATACTTTTATATATATATATAGATAGGTGGACACTTATTTCTTGAATGTGCTGAGCCCAAAGTGAGAATTCAATTGTCCCTTGACCTCAGAAAAGCAGAGATAGGTTATCCCCCACCCCTGCACACCCCCTCCATCAAGGGTGTTTTGTAAGTTTTAAAAGACAAACTATTCTAAGTCCCAAGGGAGATGAGGGGAAAAAGAAACATTATTGCACATTAAGGTGTTCTGGTCACTGAGATAATTGTGGGGGACTTTACATTTGTCACTAAAATTTAAAATCCAACAATAATTCTAAGACAGAATGTAATAAAAGAAACTGAATTATAATATAATGGGAGAGACACAGGAGAATTTTCTGACATGAATTGTCAAATATTGGAAGAAGTGCTGAGTGGAGCTTATGCAATTTCTTTCCCAAGCATTTTAAGTCCTTAAGGGGCAAATGAAACATGTTTAGTGCTTATTAGTGCCAAATATTTTATATACCTAATTAAAACTCATAATGACTGTCTGGCATAATTATAATTATCCTCATTTTATACGAGTCAACTAAATTATAGAGATATTTAAAGCCAAAAATGCTACTCCTGTTCACACAGCTGGTTCAGGGGCAGGGGCAGGGATGTGAAGACAGACAGCCTGACTCTAAGGCCCTTTCTCTTTTCACTGTGCTGTGTTGATATACTCTGCTGGGTCCACATAATCTAATACACACCTAGATCTTTGCTGTCCAGTACAGTAGCCACTAGCCACATGCAGATACTTAAATTTAAATGAATTAAAATGAGATAAAAGTAAACATTTAATTCCTCAGTCACATAAGCCATATTTCAAATGTTCAAGATTTGCATGCAGCCAGTGGCTACTATACTGGACAGAGTAGATGTAGAACATTTCCTTCAATGCAGACAGTTCTGGACAGATCCAGGTCCTCTCTATATGAGAAACGGCACAATAATATGAGTGAGGACACAGGCTCTAAGAGTCAACAAATTTGGGCTTGAAACTTACCCTTCTTGCTATTGATCCTATGATCTTAAGTTACTTCTCTTCTTTAAGTTTCAATCTACTTGTGTGAAGCATGAGTTCAGTAAAAGATTTTCCCTCAAAGGATTATTGTAAGAGTCAAATAGTAGCAAGAGTCTAAAATTCACTTGGCAAAAGTTTTCATATATCCTATATAATAAAAGAGAAACATGTAAATTGACCATCCTTTCTTTACGCTCACCAGCCAATCAGGAGTGAATATGCAAATTAACCCAACAAAGATGGTGGGTTAATTTGCATACACAGGCCCAGGGCGGAGAGCAGAGCAGGTGTGATGGTGGCTTGGGGCACCGTGGCTCCCTTGGTCGCTCCCACCATGGAAAGTACCAGGAATTCTGGGAATAGTAGTTCTGATGGCAGCCCCAAGACTGAAAGTAGAAGCCCAGAGCATGGGGAGTACCAGGAATGCTGGGAATCAGTTCTGGTGGCAGACGGATTTCCTAGACACTAGAGCAAAGTGAGCCTTGAGTAAGTTACTGTTGTAGTGGGGGATGGAGAGAAAGCAAAGGTGAGAGATATAAGTAAAATCAGAGTGTCTAGGAAAAATTAAAGGGAAGATATCCTGAAACTTCCAGGATATGTCTACCAATGAAGCAAGGGAAAAAAAAAAAGCCTCTATTATTCTGTGAGCAACAAACCAAACTGGGTTGGGGGTCTCAGACAATTCGCTCATATGATTGCAGAGACAGACAGAAACACCCTGATTAGAGAGGGCTCCCCTGAGGGCTCCCAGATTGGAGAGGGTGCGGGTCAGGCTGAGGGACCCCATCCCTCCACCCCCATGCATGAATATTCATGCACCAGGCTCCTAGTATATATATTAAATGATGCTTATATGTCTGAATTACTGGATTTACAAAATAAACCAGGTTGGTGTGGGAGCTTCCCTAAAGCAGATACAGTAAAAATGTTAGTCAGGATTCTTGTTTGTGCATATATCTGCTACCTCATTCTAGGTAGTTCCTGTGTGTGTGCATGCAAATAAGTGAGCGATGGCAGAGAGAGAAAGGGGCTGGCCGGGAGCACTGTGTTCCTTCCAGCTCATCACATTGCTCACCACACCACAATCTCCAGTCCCACATAAAGGCGTGAGGGTTAATAGCCTCACTGGTGTTCTCAGGGAAGGATGCTCCCTGTTTAGAACTACAAGTCCTACATTCTGGGAAAGCCCACCCTCAGGACCAGGCCAACCAGGCCTTTTGTCACCTGCCTGAGCCTAGCCTGAAGGAGACTCTGATTGTAAAGTCAACTTGAAGGTTTATCTATTTCTATAGCTTAATATTATTCAATGTGAATGACATCTATTCACTTTATAGTTAAAATAAACAAATAGGGCTCAGCCAAACACCGAATAAGCCTATTGATATAAGAATCTCTGCCCTTTTTGTTGTGGGGAGATTAGAAAATGAGAAGTTGCTGAAGAGAGATGGGCAGGTCAGAGAGGCCTGGGATTGAGAGAGGAGGTCCTCCCTCCCACAAATCTTTGCTTGCCACTTACTTTAAATAATTGATTCTATGTATTGTTTACTCCTAGAGATAACAACTGTCTGGAGGCATGGAGCAGAGAAAAGACACCCTGAAGTTTTTTTACACTGTTAGGAGGTGTACCCTGAGAAATAGAAGACAAGGTTCTGATCCCAGTTCTGTCACCAACTGCCTTTGGATAAATGACCTAATTTTTAATAAATTCGGCTTCCTTTTGGGGAGATAAAGGAATGGGCTAAATTGGCGCTGAAGTTCTTTCTAAATCTAAAAGTTACGGTTTAATGAGAACATCTCCTTCAATGTTTTCTTCCTGACCACTGACAAGTATAGACAGTGCTATTGTGAGGATGTGCTGCCACCTAGTGGTATTTTGGGTAGTTTGCACACACTACTTTGAAACTGATTTATTTTAATATTATATATATTTAAATTAAATTTTTAAACATGTTTCTGCAATACCTTTATTTTATTTTAATTATTAATTAATTATCACACACTACTTTGAAACTGATTTATTTTAATATTATATATATTTAAATTAAATTTTTAAACATGTTTCTGCAATACTTTTATTTTATTTTAATTATTAATTAATTAGCACACACTAGTTTGAAACTTTCTGATTTATTTTAATGCTATATATATTTTAAATTAAATTTTTAAACATGTTTCTGTGATACCTTTATTTTAATTATTAATTAATTATTTTCATTAAGCTTAGTGTTGAAAGTATTACATATTACCCCATTTACCCCTTCTAATTCAGCCTTGCCTCTACCCTAGGCCTTCACCACCCTATTGCCAGTGTCCATGGGTTATGCATACATGCATACAAGTTCTTTGGTTGATCTCTTCCCACATACCCACTCACCCCTGCCTTCCCTCTGAGATTTGACAGTCTGTTCCATGCTTCTATGTCTCTGGATCTATTTTGTTCATCAGTTTATTTTGTTCTTTAGATTCCACAGGTGAGTGAGATCATGTGATACCCGTCTTTCTCTGACTGGCTTATTTCACTTAGTCTAATATTCTCCTAAAGGAATACAGATGCTTGATTAACATTTGGTAACTTCCTATAAAATAAAAGAGAAACATGCAAATTAACTGTCCCTCTGTTGTGTTCAAGCCACGTCTACCAGCCATGCCCACCAGCCAACCAGGAGCAAGTATCCAAAGTAACCCAACACTTGCAGAGCTGAAGTGAGCAGGAGGCTTGGGTTGCCCCTGGAGACTGAGGAAGCCAAGCTTCCTGCCTGCCCTGGCTGGACCTGGGCTCTGCTCAAGGGTACAAAGTTTCAATTATAGAAGACAAATAAATCCCAGAAAAAAAGAAAAGAAAAAAAAGAGAGGCTGGGAACTCGGGTAGCTGGGGGGTGTGGCCAGCCTGAAAACGGCCATCAGCCCCTCACCCAAGCTGGTAACACTCCCATGGGATGAGTATACCCGCTGGGGGGCCTGGCCAGCCTGCAAACAGCCATCAGCCCCTCCCCCAAGCTGGCCAGCCACCCCAGCAGGACCCCCACTCTGATCTGGGACACCCTTCATGGCAAACAAGCTGGCCCCCACTCACGCACCAGGCTTCTATCCTATATAATAAAAGGGTAATATGCAAAATGACCCTAACAGCAGAACCACTGGGAATGACTGGTCACTATGACACTATGCAGGAGCTGCCCCCTGGTGGTTAGTGCGCTTCCACGGTGGGGGGGGGGCTCTGCTCAGCCACAAGCCAGGCTGATGGCTGCCAGCACAGTGGTGGTGGTGGGAGCCTCTCCCACCTCCTCAGTAGCGCTAAGAATGTCCGACTGCAGCTTAAGCCTGCTCTCTGCTGGCAAGTGGACATCTCCCAAGGGTTCCTGGGCTGCCAGAGGAATGTCTGACTGCAAGCTTAGGCCTGGTCCCCTGGCGAGTGGGCCTAAGCCAACAGGTGGACATCTGTTGAGTGGTCCCACACTGCGAGAGGGCACAGGTCAGGCTGAGGGTCCCAAAACTAGGGGCCCAGTGCACAAAACTTTGTGCATTCAGAGAGGTCCCTCAGCCCGGCCTGTGCCCTCTCACAGTCTAGGATCCCTCAGGAGATGTCCACCTGCTGGTGTGCTCCCATTGACCCAAGGTCCCAGGGAGGCTGGCTGAAAGCAGGTTTCTGGGGTTTATTTATCTTCTATAATTGAAACTTTGTTGCCTTGAGTGGAGGCCACAGCCTGCCTAGGCAAGCAAGGAAGCCTACTGTTTGCTTCAGCTCTGTGACTTCTATAATTGAAACTTTGTTGCCTTGAGTGGAGGCCACAGCTGGCCTAGGCAGGCGGTTTCCTCCATTGCTGGCCTCCTGTTTGCTCTAGCTCCGTGGCTGCTGGCTGCCATCTTGGCTGGGTTAATTTGCATATAATCGCTCTGATTGGCTGGTGGGCATGGCTTGGCTGGTGGGTGTGGCTTAGGTGTAATGGAGTGAGGGTCAATTTGCATATTACTCTTTTATTAGATTAGATACTCTATACTTCTGCTTATATCTACTGATTGACTCTGTATGTGATCACACACCACATCTTTATATATAAAGCTTTAATAACCCACTTCATAAATTTAAAGTTAGTTATTTCTTAAATATTGGATACAAACCATATCACATCCATAAGTCAATTATTTTTTCCTGACTAATTTTTAGAAAAGACATTGTTCACTACCATTCACACACATTCCATTATGTGGAGAGCTTCCCTGGCAAAACGCCTTGCTGTGAGTGAGCACTCAACCAGTACTTATGTATAACAATAGAAACAGGGTTCGCATGTACTGACTGCCCTTTATGTGCTGGGCTCTTACCCAGGCACAAAGCAAATATTGCTGTAGAAATATAGGTGCTAATGTATAGATCAAATCACTTCAGAAATATATTTGTTACTAGGGGTCCGGTGCACAAAAATTTGTGCACTCGGGGTGTCCTTCGGCCCAGCCTGTGCCCTCTCGCAGTCTGGAACCCCTCTGGGGATGTCCACCTGCTGGCATGCCTGGCCAGCCTGGGTGAGGGGCTGATGGCTGTTTGCAGGCTGGCCAAGCCCCCCAGTAGGGACCCTGACCCCATGGGGGTGTGGCCAGCCTGGGTGAGGGGCTGAGGGCCGTTTGCAGGCTTTCAGGCTGCCCACAGTCCCTTCAGGTTTGGGGTCACTACTGGGGTACCTGGCCAGCCTGGGTGAGAAGTTGAGGGGCGTTTTCAAGCTGACCCCAGTCCCTTCAGGTTTTGAGTCCCTACTGGGGTACCTGGCCAGCCTGAGTGAGGGGCTGATGGCTGTCTGCAGGCTGGCCAAGCCCACCAGTGGGGTCCCTCACCCCATTGGGGTGTGTCCAGCCTGGGTGACGGGCTGAGGGGCGTTTTCAGGCTTTTAGGCTGCCCACAGCTCCCATTGACCCAATGTCCCAGCAAGGCTGGCTGGAAGCAGGTTTCTGGGGTTTGTTTATCTTCTATAACTAGGGGCCCGGTGCACAAAAATTTGTGCACTCGGGGTGGAGGAAGTCCCTCAGCCCAGCCTGTGCCCTCTCACAGTCGGGGACCCCTCAGTGGATGTCCTATGATGGCCCTAGTCTGCCAGGCACCTTTTGTGTGTGTGTGTGTGTGTGTGTGTGACCACTGGGGACCTGCCCCCAGCCGCATCTGAGGCTCAGAGCAGTCCTCCTGTGTGTGCCTACCTGCTGGGGGCCTGCCCCCAGGCACACCATCAAGGCTTGGAGCAGGCACCCCCTCTATGTTGATCT
>PVJC01049627.1:0-12106 GCA_004026665.1 Murina feae
CTTCACAGACAAAAAAGGACTAAGGGAGTTTATTACCACCAAACCAGCAATGCAAGAAGTGCTAAAGGGTCTTCTGTAAAAAGAAGAAATAGGAAACGAAGAAGGAACACAGGCATAAAAGAATATAAATGGTGACTATCAATAATAACTTTAACTGTAAATGAATTAAATGCCCCAATGGGTAAGAAAACATGACCCATATATCTGCTGTCTACAGGAAACCCACTTCAGAAAAAAGGACTCACACAGACTGATGGTGAAGGGATAGAAAAAGATTTTTCAGGAAAATGGAAATGGAAAAAAAGATGAGGTAGCAATACTTATATCAGACAAATTAGATCTCAAAGTTAAGGACATAACAAGAGAAAAGGAAGGCCACTTCATAATACTAAAGGGAGCAATCCAACAAGAAAATATAACTCTGGTAAACACATATGCACCCAATACAGGAGCACGCAAATACATAAAAAAACTTCTGGAGGATATCAAGGGAGAGATTGACAGCAGTACAATCATAGTAGGGGACTTTAATACGCCACTATCATCACTGGACAAATCCTCTAAATAAAAAATCAGCAAAGAAACATTAATCCTAAATGATGCACTAGATCAGATGGAATTAATGACATCTTCAGAACATTTCACCCCAAAGCCACAAAGTATACATTCTTCTCAAGTGCACATGGATCATTTTCAAAGATAGACTATATATTAGGTCACAGGCAAAGTCTTTTCAAATTCAAGAAGATAGAAATCATATCAAGCATCTTCTCAGATCACAATGGCATAAAACTGGAAATCAACTACAACAAAAACAATCCAAAAAAATCAAACACATGGAGACTAAATAACATGCTATTGAACAATGACTGGGTTACCAGAGAGATCAAAGAAGAAATAAAAAACATCATGGCAACAAATGACAATGAAAACACAACAATCCAAAATCTATGGGACACAGTGAAAGCAGTACTGAGAAGGAAGGTCATAGCTCTACAGGCCTACCTCAAAAAACAAGAAACAATGGTAATAAATTATCTAACCCTAAAACTCAAAGAGTTAGAAAGAGAGCAAAAAGTAAAGCCTAGTGCAAGCAGAAGGAAGGAAATTATAAAGATCAGAGTGGAGATAAACAACAATAGAGGCAAAAAAAAAAATACAAAAGATCAACAAAACCAAGAGCTGGTTCTTTGAAAAGATAAACAAGATTGATGAACCTCTAGCCAGGCTCACCAAGAAGCAAAAAGAGAGGACCCAAATAAACAAAATCAGAAATAAAAGAGGTGAAGTAACAACTGATCCCGCAGAAATACAAACGATTATGAAAAATACTATGAGCAACTCTATTCCAACAAAATGAACAACCTAGATGAAGTGGACATATTCTTAGAAAAATACAAGCTCCCAAAACTCAACCAAGAAGAGTAAAAAAAAACCTGAATAGGATGATAACTACTGAAGAAATTGAAATAGCAATCAAAAATCTTCCAACAAACAAAAGCCCTGGTTCAGACAGCTTTACAGGGGAGTTCTACCAGCATTCAAAGAACTAAAACCTATCCTCCTCAGACTATTCCAAAAAATTCAAGAGGAAGGCACACTTCCAAGCTCTTTCTATAAAGCCAGCATTACCCTAATCCCAAAACCAGATAAAGACACACACACACACACACACACACACACACACACACACAAAAGAGCTACAGGCTAATATCCTTGATGAACATAAATGATAAAATCCTCAACAAAATCCTAGCAAATCAGATTCATCAATACATTAGAAAGATCATACACTATGGCCAAGTAGGATTTATCCAAGGGAGGCAAGGATGGTACAATATCCACAAATCAATAAGCATGATACATCACATAAACAAACTGAGAGACAAAAATCACATAATCATATTAATTGATGCAGAAAAAGCACTTGAAAAAATCCAACACCCTTTCTTGATAAAAACTCTCAGCAAAGTGGGAATAGAGGGATCATACTTCAATATAATAAAAGCCCTACATGACAAACCTACAGCAAACATCATACTCAATGGGCAAAAACTAAATCCATTTCCTCTAAGAACAGGAACAAGACAAGATGCCCACTCTCACCACTCCTGTTCGACATAGTACTGGAAGTATTAGCGCCATACTACCCATAGTGATCAGACAAGTAGAAGGAATAAAAGGCATCCAAATTGGAAAAGAAGTAAAACTGTCCTTATTTGCAGATGACATGATATTATACATAGAAAACCCCAAAGACTACATCAAAAAACTACTAGGCCTAATAAATGAATTTGGCAATGTAGCAGGATACAAAATTAACACCCAGAAATCTATGGCCTTTTTATACACCAATAATGAACTCAGAAAGAGAAATGAAAAAAAAAATCCCATTTATCATTGCATCAAAAAATTATGATACCTGGGAATAAACTTAACCAAAGATGTAAAAGACTTGTACTCAGAAAATTATAGGATATTGAAAAAAGAGATAGAGGAAGACATAAACAAATGGAAGAACATACTATATTCATGGATTGGTAGAATCAACATCATCAAACTGTCCATGCTACCCAAAGCAATCTATAGATTCAATGCAACACCTATTAAAATACCAATGGTATATTTCAAAGATCTAGAACAAACTCTCCAAAATTTATCTGGAATAAAAGAAGACCCCAAATAGCCACAGCTATCCTAAGAAAGAAGAACAAAGTTGAAGGGATCACAATTTCAGACATCAAACTATATTACCAAGCCATGGTTCTCAAAACTGCCTGGTACTGGCACAAGAACAGACATATAGAGCAATAGAACAGAATAGAGGACCCAGAAATTGACCCAAGCCATTATACTCAATTAATATTTGACAAAGGATACAAGGGCATATAAGAGAGTCAAAACAGCCTCTTTAATAAATGGTGCTGGGAAATTTGGTCAGATACATGCAAAAAAATGAAACTAGATCACCAACTTACACCATACACAAAAACAAACTCAAAATTGCTTGAATGTCAGACAGGAAACCATAAGAATCCTATAAGACTCTATAGGCAGCAAAATTACAGACATATGTCATAGCAATATCTTTACAGACACAGATCCTAGGGCAAGAGAGACTAAGGAGAAAATAAACAAATGGGACTACATCAAAATAAAAAGCTTCTGCACAGCAAAAGAAACCATCAACAAAACAACAAGAAAGACCACCGCATGGGAGAACATATTTGCCAATGTTATCTCTGATAAGAGTTTAATCTTCAACATTTACAGGGAACTCATACAACTCAACAAAAGGAAAATAAACAATTCAATCAAAAAATGGGCAAAGGACCTAAATAGAATTTTTTCAAAAGAGGACACTCAGAAAACCAAGAGACACATGAAAACATGCTAAAAGTCACTAATCATCTGACAGATGCAAATCAAAACAACAATGAGGTGCCATCTCACACCTGTAACAATGGCTATCATCAATAAATCAACAAATGACAAGTGCTGGAGAGAATGTGGAGAAAAAAGTAACCCTGTGCACTGCTGGTAGGAATGCAGACTGGTGTAGCCACTGTGGAGAACAGTCTGGAGTTTCCTCAAAAAGTTAAAAATGGAACTCCTATTTGACCCAGTAATACTACTTCTAGGAATATATTCCAAGAAAAGAGAAACACCAATCAGAAAGGATATATGCATCCCTATGTTCATAGCTGCACAATTTACAATAGCTAAGATTTGGAAACAGCCTAAGTGCCCATCAACAGATGAGTGGATTAGAAAACTGGTACATCTACACATTGGAATACTATGCTGCTATAAAAAGAAGGAATTCTTATCATTTGCAGCAGCATGGATGGATCTGTAGAGCACTATGCTAAGTGAAATAAGCCAGGAAGTGAAAGAAAAACACCACATGATCTCACTCATTTATGGATAATAAAGACCATTATAACCTGATGAACAAAAAGATAGATGCAGAGGCAGAGAAGCATTGAACAGACTGTCAAATTACAGTGGGAAGGTTGGGGAGGTTTTGTGGAAGGAGGGGGAGGTAAGAGATCAACAGAAGGACTTGTATGCATGCATATTAGCAAATCCAATGGACACAAGACACTGCGGAGAAGTGGGGGGAGAGGTGAGGGCATGTGCTGGGTAGGGAAACGGGAGGCTGGGGGAAGGTCAATGGGGGAGAAAAAAAGGATACATATGTACTATTATCTGTTATACTTTAAATAATAAAATAAAATAAAAATTGAACCACTTCCTTACATCTTACACCAAATAGCTATTGCCCTTAAAACCCTTCCTCAGCCTTCACCTTAGGTTCTGCCTTTGCAGCTCACCAAGATTAGGTTCTGATTGGTTGGTTTCTATGCCAGTCAGTGTCAAAGCTACACCTCCTAAGCAGCCATCGGCTCCTCACAGTTCACCCAGATTTGGTTCTGATTGGTGGTTTCTATGCCAATCAGGATCTCTGGGCCTATCTCTGGGCCTGATCAGAGAGCTGCAGCCGCCCCAGGCTGCTGGCAATCAGGGTGAACTTCTGACCTCTCAGAGAGAGAGAGGAGCTTGGTGGCTGGTGAGGCCCAGAGAGAGAGGTCAGCAGTTCAGACAGCTTCCCAGTCCTCTCCCACCTGAGCTACTTCATGCAGAACCTGACGTTGGGTCAAGCCTTCGGTCGTTTTGAACGTTACAGACCTTTACTCTTTTTATATATAGACTAGGAGCCCAGTGCATGAAATTCGTGCACGGGGGGCTGGGAGGGCGGTCCCTCAGCCCAACCTGCACCCTCTCCAATATGGAGTTCTTGGGGACTCTCACAATCCAGGACCTCTGGTTCTTAACTGCTAACCTGCCTGCCTGCCTGCCTGATCCCCCTAACTGCCCTCCCCTGATGGCCTGGTCACCCCTATTAACTTTCTTTTTAATCTTATCCCCTTCACACACAATTGTATTTGACTTCCTTATTGGCTTCTTCCTCTCACACAATTTTTCTCCTTTATGTAACACTTTTCCTACTGACTCATCATTTACAAACTTTTCTTTCCTCCTTGTTTCCTACTTCTGTTCCATCATCATGCTTCCCATTTTTCTACTACCCTCCTTCCCTTCCCACATTCCTTCTTTTCTTTATCTTTACCCCTGCCCACCCTCCCCTTTTCCTTTCTTCCCACCTTAATTTTTTTCTTCACTTCCTCCCTCTGACCTGCTTTGCTCCCTCCCCCATTCCTTCCAAGGCTACTCCCCACCCCTGGGCTGAGGCCTTGGAATGGACCCATGGCTTAGGCCTCTGCCACCTGCGAATCCATCTGCCCTGCTGGACCCAGGTTCGCAGCTTCTCCCGGGGCTGTGGCCTCCACCATCTTGGGTGGGCTAATTTGCATACAGTCACTCTGATTGGCTGATGGGCGTGGCTTAGGCATCCCAAAGAAACGGTCAATTTTAATATTACGATTTTATTAGATAAGATAGATTAACCAACATCACCTCAATAAATGTAATTTAAAAACAAATAAATAAAATCAAGTGCGTATTCCTCTAGTGCAACCATTGTCATCTGAGGTAACCACCACAGGTGCCACCGGGAGCGGTCGGTGGGCCAGTGGCCCGGCCTGTGGGTAGGCCGCCCTGGCAAGTGTCTACAATGCCTGCTTCTCTCCCTGTCCAGGTTGGTGACAGTGGCAGCTGCTGCCCTGGCACATTGTTTAACTCGAATACTTTTCTCACCTACTATTTCAAGCTACAAATCCCAGTTTTGACTTTTAAAAGCATCATCTATTGAACTTTTTAAACACTACTGTTAAACTGTGTCTGTTTTTCTTAGACTTTCTCTAGAAATGCTGAGATACTTTGGGAAATTCCACGATCTAAACATTTGGCTGGAGATTGTCATAAAGATCTCTTCTCCGAGCGCACTCCCCTCTCCTGCAGCCATGGAATCGCAGTCTTGATCACCAGGAGGTGTGTGGGGAGTCGGCAGCTCCCTGCTCGGTGTGCCTGCAGATTCCTTTGTCCCTTCCACCATTTGAAAACTTGAAGAGTTTTGCCAGAACCTCCCAACCTTGCCCTGAGCTTCCCGGACTCTTCCCTTGCCCTAGGGGTTTCTGTTCCTTACTTCCAGCGCCTCCGGTTTGCCTCTCTGGAAAGGGGGTCTGAGTGCAGGCAGAGGTTTGGGCCCTGCGGGAGAGCTGGCACTCAGCACAGGGACCTGGGCAAGAGCACCCTGAGCAGGTCACCGAGGCTGGACACCAGGCGGCCTTGCTTCCAAGCACGAGGGAGAGTCTGGGCTTGACTTGACAGGGTAACAGGCTCCTGCTTCCAAAATTGGGAGTGAATGAACCTCCCCTGATTGACATCGAAATGGAGATCATGCCACACTCCCTGGCAGCCTCAGGTCCTCTGGGGCACTTGGCTGGTGTGAGAGTGTGAGTGGCCAGGACAGCAGGTCACAGCTGACCTGCCCTCTGGTCACTACTTGGAGCTCTAACAGAAGTGAGGCGGACCAGACCCGCAATTTCCACAAAAGCAGATGTCGGCCACCCAGGGTCACTCCACGCTGGCAGCTGGGGCCGGGCAGCGCTCTCTTCTCTGCCCTTGCCCTTGGGGCACCTTGGGTGTCATCCTGGGCTTTGCCAGGCTGCACCTGCCTGCTGTGTGCCCAGCAGACCTGAGCTCCTGGAGGGAAGAATGTGCCTTATTCGGGATCATGCAGCAAACATTGGTAAGTGGGAGTCGGCACCGAGCCCTGTGTGAGGACGGGAGGAGCAGCGACAGGGTCCCTGTGCCATGAGCGGACCAACCCAGCTCCGCAGCTCCTGGGCTGAGGGGACCAGGGCGTGAGGCTCTCTGCAGGGTAGACTTGGGGATTGGGGCGTTCCCTGGGGCAGCTAGGAGTTGGCTCTGTGGCATTGGCGGGTGGGGGGGGGGAACACCCCCCTCCCCCTCCCGGACTGTCCAAGGAAGAGATGAGCAGCCACATGAAGGAGGAAAAGGCAGAGGCTTGGCCGGCCCAGGCGCACTCCTGTGTGAATCCACCATCTCGTCCAGAACCAGCGTCAAAGGAGGAAGGCCCGTTGGCGCCCGTCCAGCCCTGCAACCCACACACTGTGTAATTATCTGGCTTTTAAAGTTCCCCCCTCCCCACCCTCCCTTTTAACCCCTACAGCTTCGTGACAACTTGCCACAGGCCAGCCGAGGGGGCAACTAGCGCGGAGCCCCCGCTGTCCCCGCAGGTGCCGCCTGCTCCATGCCCGGCGCTGTCACAGCTCCTCGGGCAGGTGATTAATTAGCACCGGGCCATGCGGGACGGTGCGGGCTCCGCATCTGCCCCATGACAGCTGGGGTCGTATGCTGTGTCACCTCTCCCTCTCGCTCCTCCGAAGCCTAATTGGCTATGACACGAGGCCAGCTGCTGGGATGGCAGAGCGGCGGGCACGGCCAGACAGGTGGGCACACCGAGCTGCCCGCAGCTCGGACGCGGCTTTGCTTCAAGTCCAGGCGGCGGCTTCGCCTCACATCCTGCTTCTTCCCCCTCTCCTCCAAGAGGCAGGGCACAGAGGCTGGAGGAGGCTCGGGGGTTCCCCATGGGCACCAGGCAGCACCCTTGTCCCCCCAACACCCAGCACTCCTTCCCTCAGCTGACACAGTGCCTCCGACCACTCTTACTGTGAACTAAATGGGACCAGACTCACTCCTGAGAAGGAGGAGCTTTGAGCCTGGGGGGCTGGGGGCCTCCAGGACCAGGTCAGGAGGGGAGACGCCCTGCAGAAGCCTGGCATGGGGAAGGGCAAAGGGCAGGCCCAGTGTGCAGGCGATAGGGTTCAAGAAGGAGCGCGTTCTTGTAGAAAACCACGGTCCCCAATAGCGGATGCCCCTAAACCCTTTGAGGGACAACTGCACTGGTGACCAGAGGCCCCCCAGGCTGAGGGCAGAGGGAAGGCCTTCACATCCCCTGAGCCCTCAAGGCGCAGGAAGGGTGCAAAGTGCTTCCCGTCCTGGCCGGGTGGGTGGGTGGGGTGCGGGCAGGTTCCCTAGCCTCTTGGGTCCCCGTGCAGAGCTGAGCCAGTGGTGAGTCTGAATGGCGAGTGCATTCTTCAGCCCTTACAGAACCTGACCTGTGCCAGGCACCATGATAGCACCGGACCCAGGAGAGCAGGAGGCACCCACAGCAAGTCTGGAAACAGCCCAGGTGGGAGGCAGTGCCAGGGAGCTGGGCTCAGGCCACTGGGCTGGAGTCAGGGGTGGGTAGGGCAGAGGTGAACCAGCCTACACCTGGGCAGGCACCCAGGGTTGAGCGCGAGCAGAGACACCGGGAGAAGGTGCCATGTCCCCCTGTGGGTCCAAGGGCCTGTTTGGTGCTGGTCCTGCTGTTAGACAGAGGCGAGGCCTGGAGCCTACAGCCGAGTCCGCGACAGCTCGTTAGGAGCAGGTCTGCGCACAGGTAGACGGGCACGCAGGTGCCCCAGCTGCCATCAGTGCTCGAGCAGCTGCCAGCCCTGCCGCCTGCCTGGTGCCAGGCATCTCATTAGCCCCCAAATGGCCACCCAGGTGGATGGCAGGCCTGGATGCAGCCGGCAGCCAGATCACTGAGGGGCGCCTTGCCCCCTTTCGGGGTCCTCAGCCCTGGAAGCAGGGACACGGGAGCCAGGCTGGGAGGCTGGAAGTGCCCCCACCACCGTCCACATATTCTGATGTCCCCATTAACAGAGGTGCACACGCCATGTGGCCGGCCCCCCACAGGCGCCTGCCCTTTCCTGGGCTGATGCTCACAGACGGGGCGGGGAGGGGGGGGGGAAGAGGGGGGGAGGGCGCGGTTTGGAGGCGGATGACGGCAACACACCTGGCGAGGAGCGAGGGCCCTCTTTCGGATGCTAGTCATCTAACGGAGGGCAAGCTCGCACATGGCCAGGACAGCAAGGGGCAGCGCCTGGGAGGGCCTGGCCCCCACAAGGGGCATGAGCAACAGACATGCAGGGCGAATGTGGGGAGATGCAGGAGATGGAGCCTGGCGGGCACTCACTGACGCTGGGCACTGAGAATAGGGCTACAAAACCCCACCCAGAGGTGTGTCCCCGCCTTCGAGAGGTCCCAGTCCAGTGGGAGGTGCAGCCAGGCCTGGGTCAGTGCTGATAGAGTGCACGGCCTCCAGGGACTGCAGGTGAGGACGGACGTGGGGACAGAGCACTGGCAGAGAGGAGCAGGTGGCAGGGGCTGTGACGGGGGGGCCCTGGATTGCGGGCGCAAGAGCCTCTCCTCTCTTGGTGCTTCACCCGTTACACCTGGAGGGCTCCAGCCGGGCTGGCATCACGGCTGCTCCCCGTCTGCCCCCTCTTCCCCTCAAGTCCCTCGCAGTGGCTCCCCATGCTTCCTGCACTGGCCAGGGCCTCAGGTTGTAGGCATGAGGTCGCGCACACAGGGTCTCCTTTGAAGTCTGTCTGTCTCAGGGACTTGCAAGCAGAGCCAGGAAGCTTTGGAAGTGGCATCCTTTGGCTGTAACTCCGAATCACCCAGAAACGGGGTTCCCCCTTGCCAAGCCCCTCCTCCCACACACGCTTTGGTGAGCAGCTATGATTGGACGTCGAGAGCCAGGCAGTTGTTGGGCGTCCGATGGGCACAGCCTTCCCGAGTCCTGGTCAGCTCCCCCGTTGTGCCAGGCACAGAGCCCGGCACTGAGCAGGCTGGTGCTGGTGAAGTAGCCCGGCGTTCTCCAGCGTTCTCTGAACTCGCACGGCTCCCACGGAAGAGCAGGGAGCGCGTCCAAGCTGAATCCGGTGCAACGTGGGTGTAAGCAGGCGACACTGAGGCCCAGGCTGAGCTGGACACCGGCCACCTGCGCAGCCGCCCACCCTCCGAGCAGAGCTTGGCCAAGCTGGAGGCAGCGGTCTGTCTTCCATGCCACCCTGCTGGCCTCCCTGAGTCTGGCCTCTGGGACAGTGAGCATCTAGACTCTTGGGAAACTTGATTTTAAAAATAAATGATAAAATAAAATAATGGGAGGGCTCTGGTTCTGTAGTCATGTAAGTTTGGGCAACCTGACTTGTGCACTCCTGTGTGGCATTCACTGTGCACATTGCCCTACTCAAGGCTCTGACAAGTCCTGCAGCCAGATCTGCTGCATTTTATACAGCATCGCTGCGCAGATTCACTCCAGCACAGACCAGACGCCCCCTTTCCACGACACCGACCGGCCCTGAGGGCAGTTGGGTTTGGGGGGTGGGTGGGTGTTGCTGCCACACAGGCACCGGGCATGGTCGAGTGGCACCAGAGACAGACGGGCGACACCAGGGATGAACGGGTGTGCCAGGACTTGGTATCAGAAAGTGCAGAGCGGGTTTGGAGAACAGGAACATGGTCCAGTTCCTGGTCAGTGTCTGGCAGAGGGAGAGAATTCAGTGATGGAATGAACCCAAAAAGGTCAAGGTCTGGGCAGCCCAAGACTGAGACCAAGGGCCAGGTCAGGTCAGGTCCGCGGGGAGGTCTGACCCCAAGGCCGGCTCCTTGTCCAGGCCCACCCTGCTGGGAGCGACGGGCCAGCGCCAGCAGGAGGCATGTCCAGGCAGCGAGCACACTAACTAGGGACCGTTTCTGGAGTAGAGAACAGTGTTCATAAAGCCTCTTAGTAGTAAGTCAAGTCCTAGATCCGTCTCTACAACGTGGATGTGAGGGAGAACAGCCCTGAACCCCAAAAGCTCTCCTAATTCTTGGGTGATGTGGACTTCGGGGAGAGAATGCCCCCCGTGGCCTGGGATTGCGAGGTGCAGAGGAACTCTGAGAACCCCACGCCCATGGGAGGCTGGGTGACGATACCCTGTCCTTTCTCTTTACTTTTTATTTATTTATTTTGAATATATTTTATTGATTTCAGAGGGGAAGGGAGAGGGAGAGAAGGATAGAAACATCAAAGATGAGAATCGTGGATTGGCTGCCTCCTGCACGCCTCTTGCTGGGGATGGAGCCCACACGTGCTCTGACAGGGAATGGAGCCGTGCCCTCCTAGCTCACAGGTCGATGCTCGACCACTGGGCCACACCAGCCAGGCTATGGATTTTTATCCTCATCTGAGGATATGCTTTTATTGATGAAAGAGAGAGAGAGAGTGAGAGCAAGAGAGAGAGAGATAACTTGGTTGCTTCCCATACGCGCCCCGACCAGGGATGGAACCTGAAACCTAGGTATGTGTCCTGACCAGGAATCGAACCCACCAGCCTCCTCTGAGTGGAGCAGGTGCCCACAGGGGCGCGTCAAGCTGCTGGGAAGCCCTTCGCTGGCATCACCGTGGTGATGCTCCAGCCCCGCCAGCAGCAGCCCCACCTTCTAAACTCTCTCGGCGTGTTTTACACCATTTTACCCAGAGGCAGGGAGACTGACAAATGGGTGTTTCCAATCTGCTTCCTCACCAATCCCTTGCACATCTCATTTGAATGTAAACACATACCCTAAGTGGCACGCCCCACGCCTCCGGGCACCCAGACTCATGTCGTCGCAGCGCCAGGAAGTCTGTGGGTGTCACACACGGGCAGCCAGGTACTCGGTGTTGCAACAACACGGTTTGATCCTGGAGCAGGAAGAAGTCTGATTGGGTGACACCCCAGCTCACTCAGTGCTGCTCCTCCCTGCACAAGGCCCTCGGCACCCACCACAGGCGCCCCAAAGAGGGCGTCGTGGGAACGCCGGCACCCCTCACCGCAGGGTCACAGCCAAAGAGGGCAGGGGCCCCAGCACCCGCCTGCTGTCCAAAGCTCACCCTCACACGGGAAGAAGACGTGGACGGAGGGCGAGGACGGCAGGAGGAAGCGGGAAGCAGGACAAGGGGACGAGAAGGGCGCGGGTGGCGTGGGCGCTCGGCCGTGTGGCCTGCGTCTCAGGGAGGCAGACGCCCGCTGCTGGCGTGAAGGAAGAGCGCACGTGTGTGCTTCACAGTCGTAATTAAAACCTCTCAGTCAGATGCTTTGGGGAGACGGCTTGTCACTTTGTGTTAAAGGAATCCTGGCCGTGGCCCTCGGAGGGCGGCTGCCTGCGGCCCGGCAGCTGTTCCCGTGCAGAGGAGCCAGCAGCCAGGACGCGCCCTGGCCGAGTGTGCGCAGGAGCCGCTGCTGCCGACGTCCTGTCTGTC
>PVJC01049628.1:0-12106 GCA_004026665.1 Murina feae
AATACTAGGCCTGCGTTTTGAAGGAGGTCTCATTACCACCCTTGCTTCAAACCTTCGACTCCATAGCAGGCTTCCTGGCAACCTTATTTTTCATGCCAGGGAAAGTCAGTTGGGTTTTAGGGGGGAAAATAAACATAACAATGAAATATGAGCAAAGGGCACTGTAGCTAAAGTGAGTGAAAAATAAAGTTTTCCTTCACTTGTCTTTTTGGATTCATAAAAGACAAATACCATATGATTTCACTTAAATGTGGAATCTAAGGAACAAAATGAATAAAATAGAAATGTACCGATAGGTACAGAGAACGGACTGACAGCTGTCAGGAGGTTTAGGGGCTGGGTGAAGAAAGTGAAGGGATTAAGAAAAGCAAACTCATAGACACAGATAGCAGTCCCAGGGGGCAGGGGGGAGGGAGGTAAAAGTGGGTAAAGGGAGGATAAACGGAGATGGAAGGAAACTAGACTCTGTGGGGTGAATACACAGTATTCACATGATGTATTACAGAATTGTATACTTTAAACCTATTAACCAATATAACCCCAATAAATTCAATAAGAAATAGACACATAAGGAAAGAAGACACATCAGATGTAAAGATCTTGGAAGACAGCCTTGTGCTTACATGTAGGCAAATGCTCCCCGCCCCCCCCAGCAGGAGCCTCGTCCAACAGCAAGGCTGGCAGAACCGCCAGCACAACGACCCTTGTACGACCAGCATCTCATGCAAAGGAGACCTGCGCCAGGGGTGTTTGGGAACTGGGGGCAGGGGCTCCTCATTGTGCAGGCTGCCTTCCCAGACAGATTCACCCTCAGGGACACATACGCCACCCACTCCTACTTCAAAGCAAAACCAGCTCACCTCTTCTTCCTTCTGAAAAGCCAGATGGATACTGCCAGGACGATGCAGATGCCAAGAATGCAAGCCAGGACCACCGAAAGAATGATTCCTGGTGAGAAGGCAGCGAGCACACGTTACATTCCTCCCTTCCCCTTCCTCTCTCCCCGCAGCACATGGGTGTGACATCAAATGACAGGTACAGAATCATCCACCGGAAGGTGTAACTTCCCCATCTCGGTTCCCAGGTTCTGATCTTAGCAGGACTGGCTGGAGTACTTAGAGGGGGCCACTTGCAAACTGTGGTCATTCTCCAACAGGAGTTCTCAAATTTGCACCAGGATCATCTGAAGAGCTTATTTAAAATGTAGATTTTTTTGAGTCCAACCTTCAGAGACTCTGATTCAATCTGGGGTGGAGCCCAGGAATCTGCATTTGTATTAAAGCTCCTCGAGCTGATGCTGATGTACGTGGTCCATGTCCCACCCTTTGAGAAACCCTGGGCTACAGAATAAGAACTTACTCCACCTTTGCTTGTTGGGTTTAAGACCCGCTGGGATGCCTCTGTATCAGGGTTGCCCCCCAAGTTCCATTGCACAGTCCTAAACAGTCAAAAACAACCAGGGGCCCATCCCCAAGGTCACCTCACCAGTCCCCCGACCTCCACAGTGGGCCCAGGCATGTTTTCAGGCAATGGCTTTCCACCATGGCCAACAGAGATCTGAGACAGGCTCTTTGGATGCACACATGCTGTACAGAGTGATTAGGTGTTTCATTAGGGGGGCATTTGATTGGCGGATCATCTTTGAATCAGAGAGAGACTTGAAGGTAAGACCCACAGTGTGAAGGGCCGGAGCCAGAGCAGCAGCACAGACAAGCACAGAGGATGGGCAGGAAGTGCCGCAGGCCCAGATCACACTGAGAATCACAGCGATCACCCGCGCAGCATGCACGGCCGGCAGCCACATACCCAGGCTCAATCCTGCGTAGGGGAGGTCTCGCTCTTCGAAAGGGAAGGAAAAGATGGGAAGTTAATTGAGTCAAGCCATGGTGGGCATGACCAGTGTTGCGAAGCTGTACCTTTCGTTGGGTTGGAGGTATTAGGCAGACGGGGAGGAGGGAGTTACCCCTGAGGGGATTCACACAGGGAGCCCTCCTTCTGATGCTCTGGGATCACAGCAGTGTCTTTGCTTGGGCCCGACTTCAGCTTTTCATACAAAATGGCCCAGGTGGCAGGCGAGGAAGGCTAAGTGTCCGCGTCTACTTGGCAGGCTGTCACCTGCCTCTCTGGTACCCGCCCCTCTTCCTCAGCAGGGAGCCAGCCGTGTCTGGCTGGTGGGGCTGGCAGAGCGTAGTTGGAACCTGTCCCCACACTTCCGCTCCATCCCCAGCCTGTCTTGTGGTCCTGGTCTTGTTCTATTATTACTCTGGCCCCACAGGATAAACGAGAAAGGCCTCCATACCAGCCTCCCTTCTGTGCCAGGTGGGATCAGAGGAGTGCGGCTTCTCTCAGCAGTTATTGTTGCAGATAAATGGGGCGAGTTGGGCATCCTCAGTGGGGCTGAAACAGTGCCCAGTGTCTAAGGTGAAATCCCGTAGTCAGCCTCTGGGGGACCTCCCTGGGGGAGGGGCATGGTGACTCCATCTGCTTCGGTAGGACAGGGAGCCCTGCCCTGAAGCCTCTGGGTGCCCCAGCCTGCTCCATCCAGTTCTTAGAACCACTCGTCCTCCTCCCAGCAGGGCCTCCATCCAAACCCAGCCTCTGCTTACACACCCCTCTTGTCTGGTGGCTTCTCTGATTCAGGAGGAACTTCCAGCCTGTGTGTGTGGATGTTTGTTCTAGTTCACAGTGGAGACAGGAGTTGTGCAGGAGGTGGCTACCCAGCCTCACACTAAGGAGAGCCGTATGGCACTGAGACCCTGGGTGAGCCCTGGCCAGGTGTGATGTGCCAGCAGAGGGCCAGGTCCTTACCCTGGGGTCACTTGACACCCTAGGGAACCAGACCTGAGACAGCCGGTGAGGTTCTGCTCACACCTTCTGCTGTGTGGCCAGCTTCAGGCTGATTGCCTTGGGGCCACCAGCTAATGTCCTTTCCTGCTATTCTGCAACCTCATATTGAGTCTGCAGCCTCCTGGGCCAAGGCTGGCCCTGGAGTCTCTGGTCTAGCTTCCCACGTGGTCCTGGGAGTTGTAAGGATGAACGGCAGGTGTGTGTGGGGGAGCCGTCCTCAAACACAGGGTGACCTGCTCCCTGGGTTGTTATCAGGCACCACCGGTAGCCCGTGGCCTCCCAAGTAGCTCACCGGCCTGAACACAAGGGTCCGTGTGTGGCCTGGGAGGCACTCACACGCCTTTCCCCTGGGAGAATGTCGTGTTTGTGCAGCTCATGCTTGCTCCCTGCTCGGCTGCGGCCTCTGCACTCGGGAATTTGGTCCTGGGTGTGTTTTTCCTAGGTGTGGAGGAGACCAGGCCTCTAGAATCTAAAACACAACCACCACCCAGAAAACTCCCAACTAGTCATGGTTGTCTTTCTAGGCCTTTTGATGAAATACACCTTTGTTCTTTGTTCCTAAAACTCCAGAGGCCTGTGGTCCCAAACTAGTTCTCACCACATGAGACTATAACCAGGAAGCCCAACCACTTGGCTAAGCCGTCCAAACCGGGCAGTTTCTATCCTCGTCACCTTCACAGTCACCTCACACATCCTGGGAGCCACCAGCCCCCGACAATCCTCAGAGCTCCGGGCTGGAGGAGCTGCCCTGCGCCATGGCCTTGGGGAGCGGGGCAGCCTGCAGAGGCCGGGCCTCTGGGAATGGGCCCCGCTTGGTGGCTGGCTGGAGGGAGAGTCCGCCCTGGTTCCCTGAGCAGTGCCCGAGCTGCACTAGGCCTGATGCACAGCAGCCCAATTTTCTCCGGGGCTTGGCCGGGCTCCTTCCTCCAGGGCAACTACTTGTCAAGGCCCAGGTTGCGCCTCCTTGGAAACAGCACCACGACAAAGGGAGGGCCCCAAGACTGGGGCAGAAGCTTTCAGCCGCAACTTCGATGCAGCTTTAGCAATGCAATTTGACTGAGCAAGCAAAGAGCGCCAGCCACTAAGCAGGAGGAATGGGGGCGAGGCGCCACCTCCTAAGACTTCCACTCTGCAGCAGCCCAGGGCAGGAAGGTGGCGGGATGCTATGCCTACCTGCTGCCCCACCCACCATCACAGAAGCAGGGCTTCTGTGCAGAGCGGGGTGAAGCCACGGGGCTGGGGTCCCATGGGAGGCAGACACCAAAGCCATCTACAAACTAAAGGGCGAGTGGGAGCCAGGGAGATTCTGGGAGCAGGGAGAGCTGTTGGGGTGACCGGAGACCCAGGCCCCGAGAGAGAAACCAAAGCCTGCATCACAGCAGCCTCTGCGATGCTGCAGAGAACAGGCGTCAAAGATGATGCCAGAGAGAAATTCATCTGCAGATTTAACAAAGACATGGCTTGTTTCTGACGGTGAACAAGACAAGCAGTTCCCACAGAAGGGGAAACGGAGGCAGGCTGGTTGACAGAGACGGACACCAGAGCCCCCGGATGAGAACCCAACAGAGGAGCTCCTGAGCTGCGTAACAGGGGGCACACCGGACAGACATGGGGAGCCGTCCATGCTCCATAAAGTGGTCGGGGGCATGTCAGGGCGAGCAGAGGCAGGGCAATACGACACTCAGAAGGAGACCACACAGATAGAGAACGTGACTGTCACATGCCTCGCCCAGGAAGGCACAGCTTAGAGAGATGGGCAGGCTGCCTGCCGCGGGGGATTGCTACCTGGTCCGGCTGGCTCAGGAGCTGCGTCTTCCACTGGCATCTTGCTGGACCGAGGGATGAGGCTTTACTGCTTTTGAGGTCTTCTGAGGCCTCAAGTGCAAACAGAAAAGTCCAGCCGAGGAACAAGCGCCTCACTGACACAGCTCGCAGTTCCTGGAACAGGTCTAGCATTTTCCAGGCTATTTGCAATTCTGTTTACTCAAACAGAATTTTGAGTAAAAAGGAACACAGTCCTTTTCAAAGTGTCATTTTAGAGTATGGACAGTTCTGGTAGGGGCCATGTTACATAGTGAAAATGGAAAGGGAGAGTGTGGGTAATCCCATTCCGAATGGCAAAACTCTGACCGTTATGTATTAAGCATAACATGCTAGCCCTCATCCGGATGATGCTTCGGTAAGAAGAGCAAGAAAGATGCCCTCCGTCATCACAGAACATCCCCGTCTCTGGAGGACCTAACGGGGGACTTTTCCTTATTAACACTACAGAGAAATAGTCCAGTGAAGAAGCAATTTCTGCGATTAAACCGGCAAAGAAGATACTACGGGGTTACATGGGAGAACTGGTTTTCTACGACCATGATAGGGACGGAGGGCTCTACCCGTCCAGGTTGCAGGAATGCAGGCCCAGGAGAGGGAGCTGCGCTGCTCTAGGGCCTAAGCGCGGGCCAGTAGGCGCGCGCGGGCTACAGTGCTGGCCTGGGGTGCTTGGTACCCTCCCTGCTAAAGGAATGATGGGTGGAGAGACTGGGGCTTTTATCCTCCTCAGGCTAGGGCAACAGAAAGCCTGGTAGCATCCCTAGGCAACTCTCTCCCAGGCCTTCAGAGCTTGGCAGCTAAGTGCCCATCTTTAGTTTTTCTTAAACAAATGAATGAATTTTAATGCTGTAGGCACACTGATCACAAAGCAAAATAAGGATAAAGCTAAAATGTAACAGTCCGCCAAGCTTATGTTGAAATCGTTCTGCAGAGAAGACACTGGTGAGGGGAGGGGAAGGCAGATGGATTGGGTACATTCTTTCAAACTTGTCCTGAGCACCAGGCACAGTGCCAGGCACAAAAAGTGAGAAAGACACCACTCATCCCGGTCCTTGCGGCGCCTGGAGCGTGCGGACAAGTTAGACACTTTCTGTTCCCGGGTGGTAACAAGCGCCCTGCGGTGCACCCAGAGTCGGAGACGGCACGCGACTCCAGCTTCTCTAAGGGAGGCTGTGCGTCTCCGTCAGGGGAAAGGGGGCGACTTCTGGGAGGATATGATTGGAATTGGGCTTTGAAAGAAATTTCCAGGTGGAAGAGCCGAGGGACCTCCCAAAGGGAACAGTGTGGGCGACGTAAATGGGGTGCACACGTGGAGACAGCTGCCGTGTTAGGAGGGGCTGGCACAGTGCGATGGGTGCCGGGGAGATGGCGCTGGACAGGTCAGCCGGGCTGGCCATGGCAGTTCCAGCTCCCAGCCTGACCCCTTTGCCCATGGCGTTTCTGAACACGGTCTGCTCCGGGCCAGAGGCTTGTTGTCAGGGGCAAGGCAATGCCCGCCGTGGGCTTTCCCAGGAAAGCTGCTACCTGGGCGTTCCCCTCAGAGCCTGGCCTGGCTGCGCGCAGAAAGCACGCGGTGTGGTGAACTGCCTTAGGTGAAGGGACTCCTTGATGATTTTACTCCTGAGCCGTCAGCCCCCCACCCCCTATCTCCAGGGGCAGCTGGAAAGCAGGAGCCCCACTGGTCTCTCATTGGAATACTTTGAAAGAACTGATCCTTTCCCATCTCATAGAGTTTATTTATAAATAGGAACTTTGAGAAAACACAAGGTCAATAACAACATAGCACACATTCTGGTCTTGAAAAATTAGGTAATTAGCCATCTTAGCTTTGCAAGCTTTTGTTCTACCTCTTTTGTAAAGGTTTTCTAAAACTGCCCGGTTTCCTTAGGGTCCAGCGGAATCTGACCGTGCTACTCCACAGCTTTGCTGTGGGTGAGCCCCCCACCTCCCACCACTGTGCAGTGCTCCTGTCTACCTGCGCCTCAGCCGGCTCTGATCCTACTGGGGGACATGCACTAAAGACAGGATTATAGAAACTTCTTGGCTTCCTCTTGTCCCTCAATGTTGAAAACAAGGCTAGACACCGTGACGACTCAGGTTGGGTGGGCTCTAGCCTTGTCGCCATCACCATCTGGACCCAGTGTCAGTGTCTGTGGCCAAGAAGAGTCCCTTTGCAGGAACCAAGAACTGGGCCCCTGGACTGTGACTGCGCCTCAGCAGCCCCTCCCTTCCTCACGGGGCGTCTGACTGCCTGTGAGGCGGGATGGTCCCTGGAGGTGCTCCTCTCCCCGGATCCCGCCTTAAGGACAATGAGCCTTATTTCCCCTCTCCAGCCAGCTTTCTGTTTGTGTCACTTAGAGGAGGCACCTCGTAGGAGCTGCAGAGAGTGCCTGGCATGACTGTCACCTCCCAGTAAAGAGTGGACAGTGTAACCAAAGGCAACGATGAGAGAAAACCTTGTACAGTAGGGAGGGAGCGGAATGATGAAGGGTTTCTGAGGGAAGCTGCTACCTGGGTGGTGTCTGGACCCCTGGGAAAGAGGTTTGTAATCTTAAGGGGGAATAGTTCTCTCTCATCCATTTCTCTTAGCCTTGGACATACCCAGTTATATAAAAGAATACACAAGTTCTAAAAGAATACGGGGCCCAGAGTTCCTCTTAGGTTTGATTGTTTGACGTGAGTAAACCCAGCCTTATTGTTTCAGGGGTAACCTTCTCCAGACTGAAAGTGCCATGTGGCCATAGAGTCATCACCAGGCTTGGGACATAAAGCTCTGGAGTCCTGTGACAGAAAAGTCATCGCATGCTCCTGGGGCAGTAGTTCTCAGCCGGAGTCAATTTTGCCCCTCCACCCCCAGAGACATCTGGCCACGTCCGCGTGCAGTTTTGGCTGTGCCGGGCCGGGGGGGCTACAGGCATCTAGTGGGCAGAGACCAGCTGCTGCTCATGCTCAGTGCACAGGACAGCCCCACAGCGAAAATCGCCCAGCCCCAAGTGACCGTGCAGGAAAGCCCTGCCGTAGGGCTAAGTCAGGGTTAGGCTACACCCCCTTGAGGACAGAACCCCGGTCCTGCCTGCCTCTCTGAGCACAGCCGAGAAAAGGGCAGGGCCAAGTTAAACGACTCCGTCCCAATCGTCCACTCTGGTGATGTCTCAGACCCTCCTCTCAAAGTCCATGCACTTTGTCTCCCAGAGGGTTTTCTTGAAGTTACCTTTCTCCTGGCAAAGTTTGCAAACAGCTGTTCCTGATAACTTCCAGAGAAAACCCTGAGAGAACCACACCTAATTGCAAACAGGCCTCAGTGACAGTGCGCAAGTAATCGAGTCCAAACCGCTCCAGGCTCTCACTAAGCAACAGGCTCACCCACACACCTGCAGCCCCCACACGCCTGCAACCCCCACACGACATCAGCCCCCACATGCCTGCAACCCCCTCACGCCTGCAACCCTGACTGAGGCAGCGGGTATGAGAGGGCCTCATGAATGCAGTGCCCTGGTTTGGGCTTCACTCCTGGGGGGCTGCCTTCTCATCACTCCTTGGCAACCCGTTTGCTGCCTGCATCCTTTGGAAGTGAGAGGGAGGGGACAATTCTGGCCACGTTTCTATAATCAGCCTCCAAATGAACAGGTTTGCCGTGGACTGCCATGGAGTCTCACTCCAAGGAGAGAGCTGGCCCAGCCTGGGCTCTCGTCCGCAGCAGCTCTGGGTGAGCCGGGCAGTGTGGGCAGTGGCAACGCTGCATTTGGGCCTTGATCTTGACATCCTAAAAGCTGGGACTCGGCCTGCGGGCTGCTCCCTTCACCACCTGGGCGGTCTACTGAAGCACCTGCTACAGCCCCGATGGCACCAGCTTAGACCTGAGCCGGTCTAAGAAGATGGCTAATTACTCCCGACGCCACCGCGTATTGTTACAAGTGGGGGTTGCTCTGGGATGCCAGCCTCAAGTTCCTGCATGGCTTCTTCTCATCCTCTGTATCTGCCCTCAAACACTGTCCCTGCAACGTAAAGTCAGGATGGGAGGCCGTTAGTGTCCGCTCAGGATCAGCACATCAGCCCTGGAAGGGGCCAGCTCACCAGGCCGGCCTGTGATTCGACGGCCGAGGAATCCAGGGCCAATGAGGGACATAGTTTGCCCACATCATACAGTTGGGAGGAAACAAAACAAGTTCTTGAACCTTCATCTGCTGACCACAGGCGAGTATCTGTCACCCTGGCCCCTGTGACGTGTGTAGACGAGCCCAGAGAACAGAGCTGATTGTTATCTCAAATCACAAGCCACGTCCACCCGGTCTACCTGGGCAAGTCCCTTCTCTGCAGGCAGAGTTCTCAGTTTTGTTAAGAGATGAAGAATCTCTATTTAACCTTTGACATTATATACTCCATTTAGGTTATCACCTTCTGGCCCTTTAAATACAGCTCCTCATGCTGTGACCCGACCATAACATGATTTTCCTTGCTACTTCATAACTGTAATGTTGCTACTGTGATGAATCGTAATATAAATATCTGATAGGCAGGATGGGCGGCCCCTGTGAAAGGGTCGTTCGACCTCCAAAGGGGTCTCGACCCACAGGTTGAGAACCGCTGGTTTAGAGGAACAGGAAAAGAGAAGGTTATATCCGGGTTAGATCCCAGGGGGAGCATTCTGCACACCTGAGGCATTTAAGAGCTCTCGTAGTCACATACATACATTCTCAATTTTCAGGAAGGTCTGTGGTTCACAGATTCCGTTCTCAGGCCAGAAAAAAGGAGGGAAAAGGGGGAATCACCTGAACTAGTGGTATCTGTAGAGGAGAACACAGAAGGTAAGTCTGCGGTCAGTTCTTGACGAAGCGCGTGCTAGTGACCAGAGGTGTGGGTGGTTCAGAAGGGCATGCTTCTAAAGCTTCCTGACCAGAGCCTGGCAAGGCCATCTGCATATGTCTTACTAAGCTTCGTGGGTGATACGTGTAATCTCACACAATAAGAAAGAAACACAAAAGGTGGACCCGCTGAGGCAAGGAGAGCTGGCAGGTGGGTGAATGGCAACGTCTTTAAATATGAGCCCAGTTCGGCCACCAGTGATGTTTAAGAGGGTAAAGTGGTCCTTCCACAGACTTTCCTGACCACCTGAGGCTCCCAAGGTGGGAAAGCTCAAGCATCTGCAGGGAGAGAGTTGACTTGGAGGTTTGAAGAAGGGCAGGGGTGCGGGGGGGGGGGGGCAGGAGTGCTCCCTGACCCCCTTTGTCCCAGCCCCCTAGCTTCCTGCAGTGTTGATATAGCTGCCGAGCAAGTAAAGATGATAAATGTCCTTCTGGGCAGTTATGAGTCTGGATTTGAAAGGGAGAGTGGGGCTTTCATGGCAGGAGGAATAAAGCAAATGGTAGATTTCCTTCAGTAGCTGCTCTGTGCCTGTGCCTAAGCAGCTTTCGGGGGAGGAGGCAGAGAGGCAGTGAGTGCAGGCGCTGCCCTGCCTACTGGGCCTGCCCCACTGGGCCACGAGCTGCTGTGCCCACGGATGCGCCTCCTCCCTGGACATTGATGGTGCTGGTGGGCAACCACCCAGCAAGGCTGTGGACGGGCCCTGGGGCTAAGAAAGCCTGGAAGGAGACGTGAGCAGTGTGATCACGTCTAGAGAAGGGATGAGTCTCCAGAGCAGAGGTCCCCAGAGCATTCTCTCTCTCCCAGCTGTGGGAGACTCCCAGACTGAACGAGGGCTCCGGCCTGTGCACCCGGAGGCCCTGGCTTGCTCCCTACAAAGGCTCAGGGGAGTCAAGAGCATGAAGGGAGATCTCAGTGAACCGCCACCCCCCCCCCCAATCCCCTCATGAACCCTGGTTCCTTTGGCAGCCAGAGTGCTCGTAACCCACCCAAGGGCATCAGGACAAAGCCTGAGGGGGGGAGGGCAAAGGATGTCTTGGCACCACACTCCCCCCACACCCTGCATGTCCTCACCTTGTTGGAAGGAGATGAATACTGGTCTCTCATCAAACTTCTGCACCCGCCGGAAGTTGTTGACCATTCCCCGGGGGGACGGGTCATTCTCATGTGTGCAGTACAGCGCTGTCTCCAGAGCCAGCAGCTGAGGGAGAGGAGCACGCACCCTCAGGCAGAGTGAGGGCTCCCTGGCCTGACCTCAGGAGGAGGGGACTGCCCGCTCCTTCCCCTCCCCACCCCCACAGGGCCTTGGCAGAGACCCAGTAGAGAGGCGAGAAGGCCAGAGAATGGCCCCCTCCCCTGCGGGCCTCTGGGTGACCGCAGGGGGTAAGGTGGTCTGTCTTCCCACCTCCCCAGGCTTGGGAAGGTTAGCGCAGTTTCCTCCAGCCTGTGCCTGCAGTCTGTGTGCAGGGAGGGAAGTCTGGGGTGCTGGAGGGGCTGAGCCTGATTTGGGACTGGACTCAGAGAGACCTGGGCTTATTCTGATGGGGCTTCCTCCCATCAGAAGGAAGGGAAAGAGGAGGCAAGAGTTGCTCAGGGCATCGGGTTGCCAGCTCCATGGGGTTTTCATCTACCCACATGGATTAGAGAGTCTGTTTGCAAGGCAGTTTCGGGTTCGGATGTGAGTGCTTCCCCACACGTCTCCCCCTTTGATTCACCACAGCTTCATTCCTGTCTGCCTACCTGTTGCCTTTTATCTAGGTTACTCGGATGGGTAGCTCATAAGACAAAAGGAATCACTCCTTGGGGGTGACGGTGGGCTGGGCCATGAGGCCCGGCTGCAGAACACTTTCTTCTTGAATTGAGGCTGCGGCATAGAGGGCCGCGCAGTGGCCTGGAACTCTTGGCTCTGTCACTCGCTAGCGGTGTTCCCGCAAGTCTCCTCAGATCTAACCCTCACTTTCATCCCCTGTACCATGAGGGGGCAGAGATGACTGCCAGGCTTCTGGCTTCTGGCCCTCCGTCTCACACTAGACTGTGAGCCCGAGGGCTGAGACCTTCACTCCATGGCAGCAGCCCCAGCTCCCCGGTTCCTGAACCAATTCAACCTGGCCTTGCCTTTATTCTGCACCACGCGCGCCCCCCCCCTTCACCCTCCCCCACCCCCGCCCAGTCCTGCTGCAAAGAAACCTCGCTCCCTCCCACCTGGGAGAGAACACCATCCACCCAGGGATATCGTGGGGAAGGCAACGTAGCAACTCTTTCTTTAAGGAACAGTGGGGATGGATTCGTTTTCGTCAGACTCACAGCCCCACACAGCGCTTCCCAGGTGCCTGTGGCACTTGGGAGGTTGGAGTCGTAGCCAACGAAACTCTCAGTGAGGAAAGCAAGCCCTCGGGGAGGCTATGGTGATACCTGTGGCCTCTGACGTGGAGGGCCCGACGCTCACCTGCCCCTGGGAGATGTGCACGGGGTTCCGGAACACGGTCCAGAGCACCGTGGGGTTGCAGGGCGGCGTGGTCAGGGACCCTCGGTAGCGGTAGTACTCGGCCGGCCTCTCGGGAAGCAGCTCTTCAATGCT
>PVJC01049629.1:0-12096 GCA_004026665.1 Murina feae
AGGATGGACTTCTGGAGTAGCTGGCAGTGGTTTTGAGACGTGAAGGACAAAGAAGGTCCAGGAGTCTGCAGATAAACTGTATCTGTTAGAACTGATAAGACCCACAGGTTCCTACTCGAAGTTGAATGTAACCAACAGCATCATTGAGTGGATGGCAGGAACCATCCTGCTTATCTGAAATGGTCAGCTGGACCACTGAACATCCCTAGAGGTCTCCATGGAAACTGATTCTGGGGTTGGACAGGCCATAGAGATTTGTCCCAGAACAGAAACTGATCATCAAAGTAATCTTAATTCTCACATCAGATTTTTATCCAGAAAAGCTGAGGAAAGTGACTTGCCTACTCTCTTGGTTTATGTTGTAGGTCCCAGACAGCACCATGACCGATTAGCAGGCCATTAAACAATCCATTATCATCATTTCGGGGCCTTCTTGCTGGATTTTCCCCACTTTTTCCAATTCTCAGCAAGTGGATTTTAAAGGTCATTATATGAGCTGCAAAGATGCATCAAGGGAAGAGGTCATTTTTCACACAGGGAAACGCTTTAGTCTCGAGTGCTGTCACTTCCGTGCCCCGTGGATGCTGATCTGGGTTTTAAAAAGACAATTCTAGTTCCGCAGAGTATTGTTTGGGGGAAAAAGACTGCCTTCCCTTCGAAAAGTCAGCGTTGCCTTCCCATCAAAGGCAGCCTTTGTAGCGGGTCCCTCTCGCTCCTATCTGAGAGAGCGCCTGCTCGCGCCCAGGTCCTGCTCCCACTGAAGAGAGCTGCGGACTTCATTGTAATCGCCTTGTTGAGATATTTTAAATTGTATAGCAAGAGGCTGGTCCTACGTTGCCATAATTCATGACAAAGGCCTGAATAAATCCCCACGCATGGATTTTCTATAAACCCTTCCTCTTGAAAGTTTGTCGCACTGCAAAATGAAAAGGAGATGGGGAAGGAGGAGAGACGGAGAGTGGGGGACGCCCGTGAGATGTGCATAAATCTACGAGGATACTATTTCCATTCATCACATTTACTGTAAAGACAGGGGTTTTATTTGGATGGAAAAAGGATGAATCAGTGGTTTTAGAATCTAACGTGGCGCTTGCTTAAAGCACGTCCCCCCCCCCCCCGCCATCGTTCTGTTTCCACGAGATCATCTGAAGGTGCGAGCAGGAAGGATGCAAAGAACACTTCCCATCAACCTCAAAATGTGGGGATGGGCACCAGGGGACAGAGGAGAGGGCCAGCTCCTTTCTGTATCTTTGACTGAGGACATTTATTGGTCTGTGAAAGTTTAGGAACACAGAAGTGTGTTTTAGTTACTCAAATGACACTAAACGAGGTGGGTAGTGGGAAGGGCAAGAGAAAGGGGAGAGAAGGCAAGGGAGGGATGAAGTGGGTGAGGGAGAAGGAGGTCAGGGCAGAGGAGTTTATTTCAACCTCCATCTCACTCACAGCCCAGAAAGCAGGAGACAGAAAATCTGGTTGTAGTGGCCCTTCCCTCGGCCCCTTTGCTTTTCCTAGAGTGAGCCTCCCCCTGCTGAGTGCCAACCCGCTGATCCTTGAGCAAGTCAGCCTCTTCTCCAGTTGCTCAGACCAAGACACAAGGTCAGTTCAAGCTGGAGGGGAAAGGGACAGGGGTGGACATACTGAAAAACTATCTGCTTCTTCACAGCCTGGGTGACAGAGACATTTTAAGGGACGTTTTGATGCTCTGTGATTGTTCCTTTTTTATAAACAACTCAATTAATATAGTCAAGCAGTGATTAACATTCACATCTATTATGTCACATCATACAAATCTAAGTACAAAATTACGACAGTATAATATATTGGTGATATGTGAGTGTTTCTTTTTTTACTTTTTAAAAAATATAGTTTTATTGATTTCAGAGAGGAAGGGAGTGGGGGAGAGAGATAGAAACATCAACGATGAGAGAGAATCATTGATTGGCTGCCTCCAGCATGCCCCCCACTGGGGACCAAGCCCACGACCCTGGCATGTGCCATGACTGGAATCAAAAGGTGACCTTCTGGTTCATAGGTCAGTGCTCAACCATGGAGCCAAGCCGGCCTGAGCTGTGTGATTGTTTCTTTAAATGATACTTTTAAATCTAATTGCCTCTTTTTAAAAAAATTTTTTTTTAACAGAGAGGAAGGGAGAAGGATAGTTAGAAACATCGATGAAAGAGAAACATTGATCAGCTGCCTCCTGCACACCCCCAACTGGGGATGTGCCCACAACCAAGGTACATGCCCTTGACTGGAATCGAACCTGGGACCCTTCAGTCCACAGGCTGATGCTTCATCCACTGAGCCAAATCGGTTAGGGCTCTAATCGCCTCTTAAGATCCTTCTCTACTCAGGTCCTCAGACCCCATAAGCAGATAGGGGGTGGGGATCTGAAGGGGTCAAAACTTTTTCATTAATTATTCACCAAATACTTACCAAGACCCTCCCCTGTGCTGCACACCGTGCTGGGCTTGGAGGATGGTACATGGATGCAAAGAAAAGTTTCTCACTGGTCTTTCCACGTGACCTCATAGTTTTAAAGCTGGGAAGACCATTGGAGGACATCCTCTTTCAAGAACAATGCCGAACAACCTTTTATAGATAAGGAGTGCTCCAGGGAAAATGACTGCGCTTAACTGGCCACTTTTTGGTTGCTTCAAAGAGAAAATAGTTGGTGTTGAGTTCGTTGGCGTAAGAGAGACATACTCAAAACTGAGCCTACCTGCTGGACTGAATGGAAGGCCATTACGAAAAGAGTTTCCATTGCCTTTCGGCCACTGAAATGCAAATATTTGGGTTGTTTGAGAAGCAGCCTCCATGGAGTTGGCTTTCAAATAGTTCACTTCAAAATAGATCGTGGACTCTATCACAATACATAGGCAGGTCACAGGCGGCCCACAGGCCATGGTTAGTCATCCAGGCTGTGACTGATGACACATTCCATCCTCCGTGGCCCATTGTGCAAACACTGGGTCCTTCTGGGTTACGTCTGTAATTTACAACTCTTTTGATTACAAGAGATCAGAAGGAAAATGTACACACACACACAAGTGGAGATGTAAAATCTAACAGGAATTCCAAAGCCCAGGTGACAGTATCAGGCATGGCAGAAGTCAGATGTTCACATCACTTACTCAGTACTCCTTTCCCTTCCCTCAATTCTGCTTTCCTCACTGGTGGCTTCCCTCTGAGGCACACTCTCTCTGTGCTCCCACAACCTACCAAGCAGAGCCAGGCTTACACCCTCTAAGCCCAAGGCCAGTAGAAAAGAGTTGCTTCTCTCCAGCTCGTGCCTGCCCCCTGCCCTCCCTCCACCCCCCACCCTGCATTGGAGAACTGAGTCAGTGTTCTCACTGGCCAGGATGGATCCACTGGTCAGAGGTACGGCCAGATCCACACAAACCATGTGACAGAGAATGAGGACGTGTAATCCTCTAAGGAAAATTGCATTGCTGTCACTGGATGGAGGTGGGTGATCCTGAAAGTGCAAAGGAAGACTCTCTCCGCCTTTCTATCTATCTGTGGCCCATCCACTCACCCACCCACTACCTACCTACATACCTAGACACCCACCCACCCGCATAGTTACTCAGATAACTAGCCAGCTGGGGACTGCTCTTCCCTTTATTATAAAAAGCAATTAAGCTTTCAGTGCATGGCATTTCAACATTGTTATTTTTTAAAATGAATTTCATCTTATTCTCCCCCCCTTTTTTTTTGTTAATCCTCACTCAAGGGTATTTTTTTTCAAATGATCTTTAGAGAGAGTGGGAAGGAGGGAGGGGGAGAGAGTGAGAAAGAGAGAGGGAGAGGGGGAGAGAGAGAGAGAAACATCAATGTAAGAGAGACACATCAATGTAAGAGACCACATGCCCTTACTGGGTTCAGGGGTTGAACCTCAACCCAGGTACGTGCCCTTGACCGGGAATCCAACCTGTGACCCTTTTGGTGCACTGTTTAACACTCCAACCACTAAGCTACACCGGTCAGGGCCTTATTCTCATTTCACACAACGCAAAGGTGGATCACCACAGCTAAGATAGAGCTTGGATCTGCACCTACCCCCCCCACACACACACACACCTACATTTTTCTCAGGAAGATGTTGCCTCATCTGATGGGGTAGGAGAGACGCAACAAGGCAGATGTATTTGAATTATTGCCTAAACATAATGGCATCTTGCAAGGGTATACTTATCTGTGGTTTTATTAACCAATGTCCATGTTCATCCCAGAATCACTAGGTACCTTCTGTTATCGTGCTTAGCTCGAATTCATGAAGTTATTACTCACACTATTAAAATATGCTTCAGAATATATGCAGCTTTAGAGATTCTGGTGATATTGGCAGAGAGGATTAGAACATAGGGCATCTGGAACACTGTCCACAAGAAATGCTTCTATAGACCCCACGAAGTTTAAAGCTGTGGGAATGGGAGGTGAGGTGGTCAAATATATCTTCACTATCATCATTAAGATTTTTTTCTCTGTATGTAGATTTTTCTATTTTACCAAGTTGAGGTGCCTTTATAAGTCCAAGCCTATTTGACATGTTGAATTTAAATTACAACTGTGTGTCATCCTGTTTGGTGCCCACATGCTCCCAAATGAGTTCACCATGGAATTTACAATTGAATATTGCTTTCTTCCTACTGTTCAAAAGAAAGAGAAAAAAATGACTGGGAATTGGGACTCAGGTTCATTCACTTGCTCAACTAATAAACTGAGCACCTACTATGTGCCAGGGACTGTTCTGGGATACAATAGTGAGTGAACAGAACAAATCCTTTCCCTCATAGAGCTTAAGCCTTAGAGGGCTCAATGCCAGGTTCCATAGTGAGGGAATGAGTTGCACTCTGGTCATTTCCTTCTGTTTCCTTGTTTGTGATTTGAAAGGTGAATGAGAGGAAGAACTTCAAGAACTAAGACTGGGGAAAGGAAAACTCACTGAGGACAGAATGTCTAGTCCAAATACTAAGAAAGGTGTGGGGTTTTTTTGTTTTTTTTTTTTTAAATATGTTTTTATTTATTTCAGAGAGAGGAAGGGAGAGATAGAAACGTCAATGATGAGAGAGAATCATTGATTGGCTGCCTCCTGCATGCCACACACTGGAGATGGAGCACGCAACCCGGGCATGTGCCCTGACTGGGAATTGACCTGTGACCTCCTGGTTCATAGGTCTACGCTCAACCACTGAGCCATGGCGGCCAGGCAAGAAAGGTGTTTTGTTTAAGATTAAGGATAATTGATCTGTGAGGTTCCCAAGGATAAAATAAAGTCCTTATTTGGAGACAGAGTTCAACCCCATGACGAGGAGCTCAGGAGGCAGTGAGTACTTTGCTGCTGGAAATGTGCAAGAAGAGGCTGGAAATGCCCTTGCTAGGGTGATGGAAAAGGGCACAAGTATCAGCCTTTTAAATGCCCTTGCAAATATGAGTACATAAGCATCATTAACCCTACCTTCCACCACCTTGGTGTTGCTCCATTTGGACTACGTCACGTGACCTCTGAGTTTGCCACAATAGAAGAGAGGGAAGGAGGAGGCCTCTGAACTACCGTGGCTGAGAAGTGACACTGATCATTTCAGCCCATCAGCCATAATGAGTCTCAGGGCCCCAAAGTAATATCAAGGAAGGCAAGCAATTACAGGGGAGAATGTGAATATACGGTGAGCACCATCTCTATAGAGTAAGACTATAAAACTGGAGAGAATTATAGTAATACCTATTTCAGAGACTTACCTTTCCCATTAAATGAGCTACATGGATTAGCTCATTTAATCACTTGTCATCCAGTAACTGACATTCAGAAAAATGAGCCTTTCTTTCATCATCCTCCTCTCTGACTTCAGACAGCACCACATTAGATGGCAGGAGCACCTGAATGGATGGTTACAGAGGCCCCTGGGAGGAGGGAGTCACAGATGAAAGAGATGCTCTTATATGGGGACTCCTCCACGCCTTGACTGAATGCCTAAAATTCCACCCTCAGAGACATGTTGCAGCCACTTTTCACAGCTCTAGGCTTCGAGTAACCAGGAGAGGTGAGAGCAGGAGGGTAGACATGGAAAAGCCAGGTAGGAAGCTTCAGGGACAATTTCAGCCAGGCTGTCCCTGAGTGGCAGGAGGCTGCACGGCTCAGAGACCCACCACCCTGGGCTTGCTGTTCCACACATAGTCACAAAGTCTGTGTCCCTTGGTGGAGCATCCCAGGCATGGGCTGCCCATCTGACTTGGAAATAAATTCAATTTAGCCTCCTATAATTGCTTATTTGATGCCCGAGGATGACATGCAGTTAGGAGGGAAATTGACATTCCGTCATTCCTGTTCCAATGAACCGAACTCCGATGAGTTCCCTCCTAGGCACTTTGTGGCAGCCAAGCCACCTGCTCTTCTATAGAGAAATTAGTGAGCATGGGGAGCTCGGAAATATAGCAACCCAAGCCCGGTGCCTTTGTAGGGAGTGTGACATGGATAAATCACGTTCAGGGGAATGTCTGAACCTTCTTTTCCTGCTAATACAATAGACCTCCTTTTGGAAGGCACACAGGATGGCCTTCTGCTTTAGAAAAATGAGTTATCCAAAGATCATTTCTGTTCAAGGTCATGTTTAAAAAGTTCAAACCATTTAGGAGCCTGGAGACACCCCAGTATATCATAAAAGGCCTTGCAGTTTCAAACACAGGAAAATGTGTCTGCATGTCATTGCTATCCAGCGCCCTTTTCCTCCAAGCCTTACAGGACCCTGCCTTCTGAGTGATGCCTGTGAGGCTGTGGAGAAAGGGGACACCGCTGATGATAAAGAGGGCCAAATGGGACAATGGGGTGGAGCTTGACAAGATTCTCAGAATGTGGTTGAAGGGTCAGAGAGAGCCTTGAGTCTTATTGAGGAAAGAATAAAATCCACAGGAGCTCACATGAAAGGCCCACATGTCAATATCCATGGAAACTGAGCCTCCTATGCATCTTGGATAGAAGTGATCTCAATGATAATCCCACGAAATGGCGAGAAAAAGGATGTGCATACTAATCATAGCACAGAGTTCAATGTGGGTGACCTTGCCCACCACCCTCAGAGGACCTTTGGCAACACCAAGATGGTTTTGGTTGTCACACCTGGAGAGCTGCTTCTGGCATCTGGTGCATGTACACACCCTACAAGGGCAACAAAGCTGCCCATAAGATAGAATGAGCTGGTCCATAGTGTGGACAGAGCAGAGACACTACCACAGAGCACGGGCCAGGTACAGGGTAGTGTCCACTTGTGCTGTAGGAGAGACCACTGCCTTAGGAAACTTGAGGCTGAGTCAAGAAAGGAGCAGCGTTTGCTCTTACCTGCTCAGGGGCTCCCAAAGCTGCTAGTGAGACCAGCGCTTGTGGCCATGACGCTATAAGGAGAGATCATATGGGACAGATTGAGGCCCCCAGCCAGAGACATTCCCCCCTGTTCATCTGTTTTATAGGTTGACATCAGCATTATTTGGGGGAAAGAGAACTCTTCTGCTAATGAATAAAAACATGCAAATAAGATGGATGCTTATTGTTACTCACTAGAATTAGATTCTATGTGTACATAGCTTGCTGTATTCGCACAGAGCTGCTGTGTTCGCGAACAAAGCTATACCAAACAGCTCCAATTACACTGGATGCTAGCTTAAGGCTGGGAAACACCATTAGGAGAAAGCTCTACTTGAGAATCTTGCATGTTTACATCCCAGTGATTGGGTTAATAAGAGTGTAAATGTGCCCATCCATCCATTCATTCCTCTTGCAAATATTTCCTGAGGCCCTGTGTGTGCTCAGCACTCTCCTAGGCTCTGGGGGAGATCCAGATGAGATTAAATTGTTGCCTAGAAATGGCTAAACCCTAGTGGAGAAGAAAGGAATGTTTAAACTAGTAGGGACAATATGGTTTCTGCATTGAGCACCATGCCAGGAATTCTCCTCAGCACCAGGGATGCAACAGCAAACAAAACATAAAAAAGGAACTTACGGTCTAGTTTGGTGGGGGGATGTGGAGACACAATAAAAATAAGCAAATAAATACTCAATTCCTACTAGCTAGTGGTTAAGTGTTTCAACAATACAGCAGGGTAAAGGGATGGCGAGGAGCTATTTTAGACTGGATGGCCAGGAAATATTTTTCCAGAAGGGATGACATAGAGTTGAAGCTGAATCAAGTGAGGTGGTGAATCACATCAGGTCCAGGGGAGTGAATTCCAGGCAGAGGGGAATGGATGAACAAACACTCTAAGGAAGAAGGGAGCAGGAATGTTCTAGAATCAGAGTGAGATCAGCATGGCTGGGCACAGGGAGCAGGGCAGGGAGTGAAGGGGCCTGATCACGTAATGGACCTGCATCAATGCCCAGCATTCAGTAAGAAGCAAACATCAACAACAAAGGAAAAGCTAACTCTGAAAAAACAAAACAAACCCCAGCTGCCACAGCAATGAAATTGGGCAAGCAAGGCCAGCAATGTATTACAGCCATGAGTAAGACTCCTGACACACGGCTCACTCAGTGAGATGGTTCTGGGGCTGCTGATGCTGTGGGAAGCTGGGCTTCCCCGTTATTTCCAATGAACTGGCAGAGTCAGGGAACAAGATGTGGGTCTGCTCTGCTAGCCACCTCTAGACACCTCTCCCTCTCTTTGACTGCCCAGCCCTTCCCTATGTTTGGGGAATTCTCCTGCTGTAAGTTCCCATCTTTTACTACAGAAGCCAGAAACCACCTCTCCCAGCCTCCCTTGCAGCTAGAGTGAAAGCATGTGACTTAGGTTTCACCAATCAGGTTGCTTGTTCCACACTTTGCCTTGGCAGCTGGTACCTTCTATAAGGGAAGCATTTTCATCCAGCTGTTCTAGTGGCCAAAGCTTAGTATAGTGTCAGGGATGGCCTTGCATGGTCTGTGAGGCCCATGGTGGAGACAGTGATGTCTCTGCTGCACCAGTTTTGCAGTGCGAGTTTCAGGATTGTCCTTGATGTAGCCTCTAAGCTTGTTCTCCCCACCTCGATTAGTCTCCCATTGCTGTTGCTACAAATGGCCACAAACTTATTATAAAACAACAGAAATGTGTTCTGTCACAGTGATGGAGGCCAAAAGTTCAAAATCAAGGTGTCTGCAGGGCCGTGTTTCCTCCAGAGGCTCTAGGGGAGAATTCGTTCTTGGCTTCTAACATCTTTCGGTGGCTATTGGCATTCCTTGACTTGTGGCCGCATCACTCCAATCTCTGCCTCTGTGGTCATACTCTCTTCTCCTTTTCTCCATGTCTCTCTTCTGAGTGTGTCAACTCTCTTTCTCCTTGTTCTTATACAGACACATGTCATTGGGTTTAGGGCCCAGCAGGATAATCCAGAACGTCCTCATCTCAAGATCCTTAACTTAATTGCATCTGCACACACACTTTTTCCAAATAAGGTCACACTCACCAGTTTCAGGGATTCAAATATGGACCTATCTTTCTGCAGGCCTCCATTTAATGCACTGTACCACCTCCTGCAGGTCCCGTGAGCTAACTGATAACTTTTAATACATTTCTTTTCAGCAACACCAGCCTGAATTGGTTTCTGTTGTTTGCAAACCAGAAACATGACATTGACATTGCCCTACTTATGTTTCCATTCCGTGTCCCCAGAGAGGACAAGGTATGTAGAATGCAGCCCTGCTTGAGGTTCCCAGCCTAAGGCTCTGGTCTCAGCAGGTGTGGTCAAATCCCAGCCTTCCTGTCTGCTCACCTTGACTCCGGTCTCAGAATTAAATGCTTGTCTCAGCAGCTCTGTGGTTGAGAAATGTTCTTTTAGGCTAAAACATGACTCCAGGCCCTATAAGTTTGGGCTGCAGACCCCACCACAGAGAGGCTGGTGAGGTGGATAGCTGTACCACATCAACTATTTATGGCTGTGTTAAAAAATAAATACCAGGCCCAACTCACCCACACACAGCTACAGAACAAGCGCAAGCCCTTGGAACACTGCCACAGGCAGCCGTATCGCCTCACCTCCCTGTGTACCACCATGACTTCTCAGTGGGCACCGACACTCATCAGGTCGTGGGGTGGGAGTGGTCTCTCCACAGACAACCTTCCAGGAAGACTCGAAACCCATTTTTAGGAAGAAAATATCAACTTGACAAACACGAGAAGCAACAGAGCACGGTGTTTATTCACATACTCAGGATCAGGATCCAGAAGGATTTGGGTAGAAATGTGTGAGCCCAAGAATACTCTTTGCCCCTCTGAGCCTGGGAGTTCTCATTGCTGAGGACATTAATGCCTACCTTGTATTTTTTGGTTTTGTGTGCATTAAATAGGTTCAATAAAGTTCTTAGCTTAGTGCTGGTACATGTCAACATGTGAAAACATCTTAAATTCTTTTGCCTCTGTTGTCACTCTTCTCATCTAATAGCATCATCTTGGACACAGCTATCTACTGTGTGTGCTATACGCCATAGTGCCTGGCACATGGCAGGTGTCCTGTGAATCTTTGGTGAAAAAAGCTGTACTGTTTTGATGCACGTGATCTCTGTATAATGGACCACAGGTGACAAAACTAGAGTGAGCCTCCTGGACACACATCCCAGAGGCTTATTTCTCTGGCTGGATCCTATCTGCAGTGGCAACTCCACCCCCACCTCAAGCTCACCAAGACCAGCAGGCTCACCCTTTCGGGGAGTCTCATGGGGAATGTCTGGCCTAGGCAATCATAGGAAATTTGCCTTTTTCTTCTGCTCTTCACTGCCCCCTATGGGTGAAGAGGTGAGGACACCATGAATGGCCAGAGGGGTGAGATGGCATTGGAACCACCAGAGAACTCCAAAAGTCCCTGTTGAAACAGATATTGCTGAGAGCTATGACCTTCAGTGCACTCAGTGTCCCCAGAAACGTCACCAAAACAACCCTTTTAGTTTTGACCCCTCTCTTTCACCGTGCTTCTCAGCATTCATGTTGAATCCCTAGGATTCAGAAGGAACTGATGGCAATTGCCGGTCCATGGTGGGTTCTGCCTTGTCTCTCCTTTCGGTTCTGGAACGAAGGATCTTGGTACTTAACACACTGCGGACCAGTCGTTTTATCACCAGCTTTACCCAGTGGCCAGGGAAGTTTCTATTGAACGAGTACAAAAAATCTTAACTAATAAAAGCGTAATATTGAAATTAACCGTTTCTCCAAGACAGGGTAAGCCACGCCCACCAGCCAATCAGAGCGGCTGTATGCAAATTAGCCCAGACAACATGGCGGCCGCCACGGACCTGAGGAAACGGCAGCTTCCATTGTGGCAGGAGTGAAAGTGAAACTAACGCCCACTCCGCATCCTGCCTCAAGGCAAAACACACGTTTGTAACAAAATAGCAATCATAGATTCCTCGGGAGCTGAAGGAAAGAGCAGGCCTAAGAGTAACATTGTTTCATTATAGACACGGCGAGGTGAAGCAGAGAGGAGGCTTCCTTAGTAGTTAGTAGGCCAGCTTAAAGGAACAGTGTATCAATTATAGAAGATAAACAAACCCCAGAAACCTGTGTCTAGCCAGCCTTGCTGGGACATTGGGTCAATGGGAGCTGTGGGCAGCCTTAAAGCCTGAAAGCGCCAATCAGCCCGTCACCCATGCTGGCCACAACCCAATGGGGTGAGGGACATTCCTGGGGGGCTTGGCCAGCCTGCACACAGCCATCAGCCCCTCACCCAGCCTGGTCAGGCACGCCAGCAGGTGGACATCCCCAGAGGGGTCCCAGACTGTGAGAGGGCACAGGCCAGGCTGAGGGACCTCCCAAGTGCACAGAGCGGCTGCAGGGTGGAACAGCGCAGGACCCAGGACCAGTGAATGGGAAAGAGGCGGCAGGGTTGGCAGCCTGCTTGGCGGCTGCCCAGGCCCTTTGAGGGGTGCCGGGGAGCTGGTAAGAGGTGGTGGGGGGTCGGCGGCCTGCTTGGTGGGCTTCCCAGGCCCCTTGCAGGGCACCGGGGAGTGGGAAAGCAAGGCAGCAGGGTACTGGTGAGTGGGAAAGAGGCGTCGGGGGGGTCGGCCTGCTTGGTGGCTGCCCAGGCCCTTTGCAGGGCACCGGGGAGCAGGAAAGCAAGGCTGCAGGGGCCGGGGTCCTGCTT
>PVJC01049630.1:0-12096 GCA_004026665.1 Murina feae
TCCTGAGCAAGTCCCTCACGATCTCCGAGGCTCAGTTAAAACGGGGAATAATGATCACATCTTCTCCTCTCTCGGGGTCATGGCCCGCTTTCCATCAATCGATGTACAGTACGGTGACCAGACGCCCCGCTATTGGCGGGACGATCCCGATTTTTAACAGTTTGTCCCGTGTCCCGCGGCGTTTTAAAAAAGTCCCGATTACTCTTTGTAGTATTTTAAGTAATAATTAAAAAAAGAAAAAAGAAAAAAGACCCCCCCTTTCCCCCCCAGCTCCCCCCCCCCGTCAATGTTGTACCACTTTAACTTTGGTCACCTTAAACAGATACAGCGTGAATCAGCGTCTGGAGTATAGTAAGGCCTCGGTAAATGCGAGCCACTGTGAAAATATCGAGCATGGATGATTGGCCCATGTCGGCTTGTGGTTGGGCTGGCAGTTCTGTTCATTCACTCATTGAACATATATGTGCTGACAGCCTACCATGTGCTGAGGCTACAGCAGGGAGCAAAACCAACAAACCCCTCATGAAGTTTACGCGGTTGGTCACCGTGATCCGTGAGGGCAGCTTTGTGCAGGCCTCACATCCTCCCTGGGTTACGGCTTCTCCATCTCTGTACTGAGGCGCTCTCTTTGGTTCTCTATGTGCTGACAAAAGCGGAGGCCTGGTCCGAGGACTTCCTAAGACGCAGCTGTCCTCGTGGTGGCACGAGCCTTCTCTAGGAAGAGAGCAGCCCGTGGCCAGGAGCTAGCACCCCAAGCCTAAGCGTCCCTGAAGGTCCCTCTGTACCCTAAAATGTGAAGGAAGCCCGGGACCTTATTAATTCATTAAGAAATGATAGATTTAGAAGCACACACAGGAAGAACTTCAGAAAAGTTCTTAAATTCTAGATAATACAGTGTGGCCACAAGGTGGCACTGCCACACCGGCCCAATGTTGGGGGAAAAATTAAAAAAAAAAAATTATAGCAAAGTACAGATCATGATATAACAAACATTTGTGACTCTATCACCCAGAATGAACAAATATTAACATTTTGTCATTTTCTTTAAGTCTTTTTTTTTTTAAATAAGGGCTATCAAACATTACAGCAAATGTTAAAGCATTTAACATTTAATAGAGGGACTAATATTCTATTCCACTATATTCCATGAATTTTTCAAAGCTAACATTGACCAGGCGGCTCCTCTGGGTGAAATGGTTTAAATACTCATTCTGTCCACATCTTCACCACCCCAGTTTCAGAGTAGCAGAAAACCGAAGGGGCTTTGCAAAGTTCACAGAGCAAGTAGCAGAATCAGGATTCCGAACCTAGGTCACTGGGCTCCAAAATCTGCTGTACGCAGCACATCCTAGGTTCACTGTTGGTCAACCAGGAATCCCTGGGCCGAAGGATATACTGCAGAGCTGAACGCGTTCCCATTGTTCAGATGGGAACACTGAGGTAGCAGCTAGTACTGACACAGCACCATAAAGTTTACAGATTACACCAGAGTCACTTCCTCCCCTCAACAATGCCGTGAGGTGGGAGGAAGAAATTTTCCTCTGCCTTTCTAGGCTCTTCCAGCTGGTCTAATGATCCAATTGACATGAAACAATTTGCAGATGGGAAAATGGTGACCCAGGGAGAGGCAGCCGCTGATCCTAAGTCCACAGAGCTGGTGAGTCACAGAAACGGGATCCCAGGTCTGTTCTTGTTTTATTGTTTTTATTTTAAAAAGACATTTCTTTATTGATTTCAGAGAGGAAGAGAGAAGGAGTGAAAGATAGAAACATCAATGCGGAGAGAGAATCATTGATCAGCTGCCTCCTGCACGCCCCCTACTGGGGATTGAGCCCGCAACCCAGGCATGTGCCCTTGGTCGGAATTGAACCTGGGACTCTTCAGTCTGCAGGCTGACTATCCACTGGGCCAAGGTGGCTAGGGCAAGGTCTGGTCTTTATAACATTCATCCCATGCTTGGTGAACTACACCCTATTTCTCGGGGCTCGGTAGAAACTGTCGGGGTGGTGCAGGTGGTATTGGGAGGGACAAAGGGCCTCCTCATCCCCCCGCTATATCCACTGCTCTGTGGGTAGTAAGATGGGGGCTCTGAGCAACCAATAGTGGCTCATGGGTGGGGGAAGGGTGCTGCAGGGTCTTCAGGTTTTTCTGCTTTGGGTGTTGAGCAGACCCAGGTGTCAGTTCCACTTGGGTGAGGTGCTCTGAACCCCAGTTTAACATCTCTCTCTCAGCATTTTTATCGAGTCAGAGCAACGTAATAAAGCCTTCGGAACACAGCGGGACTCACACGTGGGAGTCGCTGCAGGATGCGCCTCCGTGGTTTGCAGGTTCTTTTGAGCAGAAGGCAATTGAGACCCTCTGGGCGCAAGAGAAACTTGGTCTTCTCTCTTAAAAAATTTAAATTTGGGGTTTGCCCACAATCCCAGTTATCACCAGAAATAACCTTTTTTTGACCAATCTATAGGTAGGGCGACCTTCTAATTACTGAACACCTGCTCTTCTTACCCATCTGTGAATGGCTCTCCTGCCTCCTGAGGCCTGAGGCCCTAACCTCATCCTTAGCTCAGATGTCACAGACTCCGTTTTCCGTGTCTGTCTCTGAACCCTTATGTGTGCGGGGTTCCCATATGTGCATGTGTCATTAAATTTGGTTACGTTCTCTTGTTGATCTGCCCAGGTCAATTTGATTATTAGACCGGCTGGAAGAACCTAGAAAGGTAGAGGGAAATTCTCCCTCCCACACAGAGGGAAAAAGGTGTCCGCCCCACGCCCCACTCCCCACCCCTCACCCCTGCCCACACTTTCTAGATTTCCTTTATATTGCGCTCCATTACCGTTTTTTTCTTTAGCAAGTCTCCTTCCACTAGAATGTAAATTCCACAAAGCTGGGGCTCTGTTTTGGTTACTGCGTGTCCATTGGTCAGAACAGTATCTGACACCTACCAGGTGCTCAGCAAATGTTTCACAATATTCATCTGTGAAGTCTGATAGGGACTCTTAGCCAGGGGAGGAGATGCACAGTGGGTCACACCCAACCCCCCCGCCTGCAGGGACTCTACCCCCCACACCTGGCCCCGGAGTTTCCCAAATCTGTTCACACTGTGTTCCACTGGGAGTGCGGACAGGCCAGGGGCTCCTTCCTCAGTGCCGGACGCTATTGGGGAAAGGCATGGTCTCTGCTGCCAAGACCCCCAGGAGGAGGTAACCTGCTGTTTGACGAAGAGTCTGAAGGAAGCATTGGTATGCATTATCTATGCTGTGTGGCATGTTATATGTGTGTGTGTGTGTGTGTGTGCGCGCGCACACACCTGTGGGTGTCAGGTGGTCTGTCCTCCCCTGGGTTCCCGCTGCTAGTGCGGTGCCGGGGCTGCGGGTGGGCAGACCCGCCTGGGGGGCAGTCCTGGGTGACGCCGGGCCACAGCCTCCTGCTGTGAGTTCTTCCTGCGCCGCTGCCACGTGCGGGTTGGGGAGGGTTGTGCGGGGCTGTGGTGGCTGCCACGGCTGGGGAGCGACCTGCTGCAGCTGGGGCGCTCGGATCGACCCTCCACCGGCCGGGCTGCCAGGGGCCCCGCCCGCCTGCGAGGCGAGGGGTCGGATCTCCCCGCCCCCCCAGCCCCCGCTAGGAGGGGCGCAGGCTCCGCGGAGCGAGGACCGTGCGCTCCTGGTGGCACCGCCGGCCGCTCGCCGCGCCTCCCGGGCTCTCCCTCCGCAGCCCCGGGGGCCTGCCTGCCGCAGTCGCCGGCGGCGGATCCGCGCCCAGCGCCCCAGGTACAGAGCGCGGGCAGCAGCGGGCGGTGCCCGGCGGCCCGGAGGGGAGGGACGGAGGCGCGGCCGCGGCGGCTGGGTCCCCGCCAGCGGGCCCAGCACCCCACCCCTGTGGGCCCCCACCCTGCGACCCCAAGCGCCCCGGCCCTGGACCAACGCCCACCTGCCGCGGGGAGCTTGCCCTCCGCGTGGAGCGCCCTCTGCTCCCACCTCCCCGTCCTCGCCCTGCCCCCACCTTTCCGCCCTTTCTAGGGGCCTCCACTCCCCCCACGTAACCTCCAAGAGTCCTCCCTTGCCCTTTAGGGCGCTCTGCTCCCCATCAGGGCCCCTCCCGAACTTCCTTTCCGTTCACCCGGGCGCCCCCGCCCCACACCGAAGACCCCCTCCACCCGCGTCCCCTGCCCTATCGCCCCTCCCTGTCTCCCCACCGGCCCCTCCGCCCGCCTCCCCGGGGGTCGTCTGCTCTCCCCGAGGACCCCCTCCAGCCTCCACTCCTTCGGGTCCCTCGCCATCCTCAGGATCCCCCCCGGGTCTCACGGCCTCGCCGTCCAGCCCCCGCCCCGATGGTCCCAGATCCGGGCCCTGCCTACAACAGCACCCCCACCTGGGGGTCGGGGCCGGCGCCGGGCCCCGGGGGCAGTGGCTGGGTGGCGGCCGCGCTGTGCGTGGTCATCGCACTGACCGCGGCGGCCAACGCGCTGCTCATCGCCCTCATCTGCACGCAGCCCGCGCTGCGCAACACGTCCAACTTCTTCCTGGTGTCGCTCTTCACGTCCGACCTGATGGTGGGGCTGGTGGTGATGCCGCCGGCCATGCTGAACGCGCTGTACGGGCGCTGGGTGCTGGCGCGCGGCCTTTGCCTGCTCTGGGCCGCCTTCGACGTGATGTGCTGCAGCGCCTCCATCCTCAACCTCTGCCTCATCAGCCTGGACCGCTACCTGCTCATCCTGTCACCGCTGCGCTACAAGCTGCGCATGACGCCCGCACGCGCCCTGGCGCTGGTGCTGGGCGCCTGGACCCTCGCCGCGCTCGCCTCCTTCCTGCCCCTGCTGCTGGGCTGGCACGAGCTGGGCCGCGCGCGGGCACCTGCTCCGGGCCAGTGCCGCCTGCTGGCCAGCCTGCCTTTCGTCCTCGTGGCGTCGGGCCTCACCTTCTTCCTGCCCTCGGGCGCCATCTGCTTCACCTACTGCAGGATCCTGCTGGTTGCACGCAGGCAGGCCCTGCAGGTGGCCTCCCTCACCACCGGCATCGCTGGCCAGGCCTCGGAGACATCACAGGTACCCGGGTGCGCGGGGAGATGGGGCTGGCGGGTTGGGGAGGAATGAGCAGCCATCGGGTACCTACTGTGGCATCTGCCGCTTCATACACACCTGCTGGCAACGTGCAAGTGGCCATTCTCACCTTCCTTCTAACTCCAGACTCAGTGTGGGACTCAGGATCGCTTCATGGGGAGGTGCAGCAGGCTTCTGGAAGGTGGCATGTGCACCAGGGAATTCAGGGTGGCCCAGGTCTCCTCTGGGATCTTCCCCGCATTGATGGCAAGTGGCACCATCATGACATCACAGGCCAGAAACAAAGGGTTAATTTTTTTCCCTTTGATCAGAGATTCATTAGCGAGACCTGCTGGTGCTGTCTTTTAAACGCGTGCCATTTCAATGCCGCCATCCTAATCCAAGCCATCGTTACGTCTTACCTGGAGCCTCTGAGAGTCTCCCGCTGGCCCCCAGCTTCCTCCAGACCTACTCCCCTCCATTTTCCACGCAGGAGTCAGAGTAACAGAGAAAAAGAATGATCACGGCACTTCCTTGCTTCAAACCCTTCAGTGGCCCCCTGTTGCTGTCAAAGTAAAGAGGAGACCCAGCCCAGCTGGCGTGGCTCAGTGGTTGAACATCGACGTATGAACCAAGAGGTCACAGTTCGATTCCCAGTCAGGGCACATGCCTGGGTTGAGGGCTCCATCTCCAGTGTGGGTTGTGCAGGAGGCAGCCAATCAATGATTCTCTCTCATCATTGATGTTTCTATTTTTCTCTCCCTTCCTCTCTGAAATCAATTTAAAAAAGTTTGTGTATGTATCCTATATAATAAAATCCTAACATGCAGATTGACTGAACTGCACACTGACCACCAGGGGTCAGATGCTCAATGCAGGAGCTGCCCCCTGGTGGTCAGTGTGCTCCCACAGGGGAGTGCCTCTCAGCCAGAAGCAGAGCTCATGGCTGGTGAGCACAGAGGCAGGGGCGGGAGCCTCTCCCACCTCCACAGCAGTGCTAAGGACCCCTCGGGGGATGTCTGACTGCCGGCTTAGGCCCACTCCCTGTGCACAGAGCCTCTAGTATATATTCATGTCAGGATCTTGCCTCAGGAACCTATCCTGCCAACCTTTCCCACTTCACCTTACCCTCCTCCCTCTCTCTGCACCAGTCACATGGTTTTTCTGGTGGTTCCTTGAAAGCACCAGGTTGACTTCTGTGCCAAGGTCTTTGCACTTGCTGTTCTCTCTGGCTGGAAAGTTTCTTCCCAGAGCTCCCCTTGCCTGACTTTTTCAGCTCACAGGTCACCTCTCCCTAGAGGCCACCTCTGACTACTCTGCAGACCCTTGTCCTCCCTGACTGGTTGTTGACTTGTGTGATTTGTCTGTCTCCCCACTTGAATGGAAGCTCCATGAGGATCGGTGTGTCTGGGTTGGTTTGATCTCCACTGCACATGCTAATGCTTTCTAATCATTGTGAATGGGGTAGGTGGTCCTTGCTCAAGGCCCCGCAGTGTCTAGAAGTGGAGTACCTGCTTTTGCCACCCAGGCCACATGCTGCCTGAGTCCTGTTGTTCACTCGAGTGATGGGAGCTTAGACTGACCAGGCCTGAATCCCAAACAATTAGGTCACACGCCAGAGGAAGTTTCAAACTGGGCTCTCCAGATTCATCTTGGTGTAGCTTCAGGTGGAAGAGGCTCTTGCATGATAGGGTGAGGGGTGTCTTGAGGGTCACTGGGTGAATAGGGAATTGACTGGGGGCTGGGTGGGAGGAGGTCCTGGCTGCAGGCCTGCTCTCTTTCCCTATCTGTGTTCACTGGAGAACATTCTGGAGTCTCGGCAGGTGGCTGTGGCCCTGACTTGGTTCTTTAGCAGTAGGAAGAACTGCCTTGGGCCACCCCTACTCTCCTTGGGTTCTTGTAAAGGAACATGTCCCAGACTTCACGCACAAGGAACCACCTTGGGACATCTGTCTCACTTCCCCTCTTCCCCGCCACTCTCCAAGCCACTTCATTCATAAGTACTTAGCATTTTGTAAAATCACTCATTTACCTTTGTGCTTCCGTGTATTTGTTTAGGAAGGGAACTTGTTTCTTCTGGAAATGGAAAATCAATATCTTTGCCATAAATAGAAGGTGATCAAACACAGCTTCCGTGAGGGTGCGGAGCCAGCCATTTTCCCAAGTCCAGCTCATTGGTCAGAGTGACTGGGCCGAGGCCTGCTTCTTCCTTGTTAAGTGTCAGACGGATGGTAAAGTCAAAGTAGCATCCACACGAAACTCTCTCGTGACGTAAGCAGAGAGCTGGTGTTCCGACTTTGTGATTCAGTTATTTTGCAGGGTGTCCATTTAGCACTTCAAGTCCCCACCCACCCCACGCTAAGCCCTGCTATAGCGATGATGGAGCTCTCTGCTCCTGGATTTCTTTCCTTCCCCACTCTCATTCAGCCACACTGGCCTCTTGGCTGTCCTTTGGGCGCACCAAGCGCAATCCTGCCTCAGGACCTTTGCACTTGCTGTTCCCTCTGCCTGGGGTGCCCTTTCCCTTCACCTCCACATGGCTTCTCTGCCACTCCACCACTTTCTGCCACACTTCCCCAGCTCCCCGTCAGCCCTACTTGCCTGTATTATACTTCTTAGCAGCACCTACCACCCCTGACTTGCTATATATGTTCCCACTTATTTATCTGTTGTGTATTTCCTCCTATTGGAATGTAAGCTCTATGAGGTGGGAACTTGCCTCTTAGTTTACTGATGCAGCACCTGCATCAGTGCCTGGCATATCCCAAGAGCTCATTGTTCATTGATGGAAGGACTGACATTAACACAGAGCTTCACAGAGCTGGCCATTCTACCCCTGCTCAAGCTGCTTCCTTTCCCCCCTCTCCTTTCAGAATCAGTTCTTGTATCTGATGGAGGCTAGGCTTTTTAAAAGCCCACCAGTTCCTTTGCTTGGTGACATGTATTGAGGACCTACTGTGTGCAGGAGCTGTTGGAGGCTGTGAATGTGGTGATCAGCTGGGCTGAGAAGGTCCCGCCCTCTTGGAATCCATGTTCTAGTCGGGGAGGCGGACATTGATCACGAAACCTTACCATGATGAGGGTGTGGGTCTTACAAGAGGGGCACCTCACCGTGGACATGCAGAGGCTACTGGTCGCTGTGCCTGTGCTTGCAAACGGAAGCAAGGAGGGCACAGGGAGTCCTGAAAGCGAATGCTGGGAGGTGTCCTCACGGATCAGTTAGGCCAGCGCCCTACCTCCCAGGCAGAGTGGCCCCTGGCCCCTCCCGTCAGACATGTGTCTGTGCTGATTCCTCCTGCGTCCTGTTTGACTGTGGAAGTGCCAGACCCCACCACTATCCTCGCTTACCAAACCTCTCAGCTCCTAAGCAGGCCTTCCCGTGCTGTGGTACAAGTTGCCCAGAGAATTGCTGCATTTGGGAATTTGCCTCTGGGAGATGCCTCTATTCTGGCCTCCTGGGTCATGACCCCTTTCCTCCCACCCCGACACTCCTGTCCAGGGCCTGGACTTAAAGCAACTGATGAGAATGAACAAAACTCCCGGCTCGCGGGGCCTCTTTCCTCCTGTTTTCATCCCCATGTAACCCTTGGTTCCCTTCCCAGTCCAGCCTCTGGCTTCCCCACTGAAGGAAGGGAGTTGGGCATGGGAGCCCGAAGTCCCAGGGCCTCTGGGCTGAGATCAAGGGAGCTGAGCAGCTGAGCAGCTGAGTAGCTGAGCAGCGCAAGCACCTTCTCTCCTCCACCCTCCACATCTGCATATTTATGCAAACGGGCTTGAAAAAGCCACTGATGGCTTTGTGGTTTCAGCCAGGTCTTTGGGCCCCAGGGGCTGTGAGAAAGGGGGTCATGCTTAGAGCTGAGGCAGGGACTTGGGCGTGGGAGGTGGTGATGTCAGAATAAGAGGCTGCCTGAATGTGGGGGGCAGGGTGGGGAAGGGGGAGGAAGAGAGAGAGCAGAATGTGCCCCTGTGGGAATGGGGCTCATCCTTGGGAGATTCCAGAGGGACCAGTGAGGGAGCTCAGGTTGGTGGGGAGTGAGCAGGAGGCCCTGCTGGCAGTGTCTGCTTTCTCAGCTCCTCTCTGTCTGCCAGCATCCTGTGTCTCTGGTCCACAGCCCCTTCCCCATTGTCTTCTCTATACCTCATCTTTCTCCCCTTCTTTCCTTCAGTTCCATTTCACCCCATTCTCTTCCTCCTGCATCCCTCCATCTTCATCTACCCACTTCTCTCCCATCAATTTCTTTTCCTTTTCCTCCTCCCCAGCTTTCCCACCTTCCCTCACCCAACTATGCATCATTCTGTCTTAGTAATCCATCTCTTCCATCTCTGCTTCCTCCTCCTCCTCAGAGGGGGAGGCTGCGATCACAGAAATATCTCAGAAGGAGAGGAGGGGTTGAACTGGGGAGAGGCTGACGGAGGAGCAGTGTCAAGCATGGCAGGCTTGGCTGCTGCTGGGTCCGAGGCGACCTGGTGAGCCAGGGCTTGGTGCAGGAGCCTGTGTGTCAGGCTGGTCATGGGCTCAAATTCTGCTTCCTTCCCATCACATGCACATGACTTCAGACAAGTCCTCCAACTCCCTATACCCCAGGGGTAATGCTATTTAGCACCTGAGGTTGTTTGAAGAACCAATAAGATAATATACGTACACTTGCACATAGTAGGTGCTCAACAAATGTTCTCCTTTCTTATGTGGCAAAAATGGTCCTGAGGATCTCATCCCCTTTTGAGCCTTTCTAGGGAAAAGCGCTATTGTTGCCACCAGCACCACCATCACCATTATCAAAGAGATAAACTGGACACAGATAACAGTCAACAACAATATAGCTAACATGTGGTACCTACTATGTGCCAGGCTCTGCCTGAATAACTTACTGCATGCTGTCTTAATTAAGTTCATTCTTACTACAGTCATATGAGATACATGCTATTATGATTGCCATTATGCAGATGAGGAAACTGAGGCATGGAGAAGTGAAGTGCCATGCTGAAGGTCGATACTCAACCAACTGAGCCACGCCAGGCAGGGCATGACTCATTCTTTGAAGCCTGTTAGTATTCCACAGTGGGATGTGCCAGGTTTATTTAACCATACTCTTTCTGATGGACATTTAGGCCATTTCTGATTTTTTTCTATCATGAACAGTGCTGTGGGACCTCTTCTTGTACATGCCCAGTGTGCAGATGTATACGGGTGTTTATGAATATAGTTACCTGTGAGTGGAATTGGCCCCTGGAAAAGCACAAGTTGTCCTCCAGGTGGCTGCCCTCTGGCAGTCACGCTTGTCATGGACACGTATAAGGGACATGTGGAAACAATGTGACCACGAGGGGCCGTGAGGTGGGTACGGGGCAAAGAGAAGTGGGGAGGGGGAGGCTGGCACCAGCCAGAGCCCAGGGTGTGGGCTGATGGTTGCCATTGGCTCCTGCTCCATGAAGGGCTCTCAGTGACAGTGGTAGGGTTTCTGCAACCCCACCCTGACCATGGCCCATGGATGCCATCCCCCCAAATGGCGGCAGGATAGTGAAGCAGAGGTGCAGCTCCTGGACCCAGAAATGACTTTGGCCTCTTACTCAACACAAATCTACTGTTACTTTGCCTCTCTGAACCTTCTCTGCAAAATGGAGAGACTAACACCTCACATAAAGATTGAACAGCACAATGAATATCAAATGCTGATGCATAGCAAGTGCTCCATAAATGGGGTCACAGTGCCATTTTGGGGTCATCAGTGCTTGTGACCTTGACCTTGTTATGGCACAATGTGACCTTGGGAAGGAACCCTACTTTCTCTCTTCCCTTTTGCCTATGTTCTTGGGTCAACCCTTTGGGGGAGAAGAGCAGAACAAAACACTCACTGTTGTTCCCAGGAAGAGCAGAGAGGGAATCTCAGATGATCTATAACTCCATTTCTGGAGCTTTCTTCCCTGATGATTGCCCCCAAGGTCTCTCCCTCAGTCCCATGCCCTAGAGCTTTGACAAGATCAAGGCTCTCGCTTGCTCCTCTCCTGCCCCAGGTCGCTAGGTCTCAGAGGGGTTCCCGTATGCGTGGGGCTCCTCCTCCCTTATGGTCTGTCCCCATTGATGGTATCAATTCGAAGGCATGGCAGCTCTTAGGAGATTCTTTGGGGAAGCAGGAGTTTCTCATCCTGGCTGACCCTGGTGGGGCCACACAAGCCATGTGGAGACCGCTCTGGAGGAGAGAAAAGGAGAAGAGGAAAGAGAAAAGCAGATCCCCCACCCCCGCCTGCTTGCCCTTCTGCCTTGCTACAGCACGGTGAGTCAGAGCATTTGTTCTGACGTCTGTGCTGCTTTGGGGAGCCAGAGCTGCTGGCAGAAGGGCCCGGCTCCCGAGGGTGCTGAAATTTCTCCAACCTCATCTCCAACCTCTCTCCAACCTGAGCCCACATCGGGGCTGTTACCTACAGCCCCACAGTGACTCTATAGGCCGAGTATTGTTTCTCCCACTTTACAGATGTGGAAACAGAGACTCAAGGCCACAGTGTGATTAAGTGGTAGAGACATAGTTTGCAGCCAGGTCACTTGTCTTAAAAGCCCTGCCTCTTCCCAACGCTGCCCCACAGAGGCAAGAGGGAGAGAGCAGGGGCTTCTCCTTGTTTGCTCTTTGTCCTTGATATTCCTATAACCAGACTTCATCTGGGCAAACACACCGAGGGCTGGCAGTTACTGTGTGCTTCATCTCTCCCCTCCTGTCCACCGACATTTCAGAATTAGACCCCCTGATCCTATAGGTGGATAGGAGGGAGCAGGTGTTTCAGCACCATGGACAAGAACAAAGTCTCTCTTCTTTGAGGAGGCGGGGAGAGAAAGGCAGGCTGGAAGGTGTGTGTGTGTGTGTGTGTGTGTGGGGGGGGGGGGTTGTCCTGAATCTGAGAGCTAACGTGATGGGGCTGACACATTGTGCCTTTGTCTCTTCCACCCCCTTTCCATCTGGGAAGGTTGCCTGGGAATCTGGTTCCCTTTTGACTGTCACCTCTCTGTACCCAACCCACTACTGGCTGCCTTGTGAACTAAGCTGGTGTTTAGGAAATGTTGGGGGGGGGG
>PVJC01049631.1:0-12098 GCA_004026665.1 Murina feae
TCACCATATATTTGACCCTCTTTACTACTTCCCAACTCCCTTCCCTCTGGTAACCATCAAACTGTTGTCAGTGTCTGAGTTTTTATTTATTTTTCTTGTTAACCTCAGATTTAAGGTTAAACATTATCTGTAGTCTAACTAACACAATTCTTATTCAATAATGTGTAATGCAGTGTACTGGAGATATATATATATATATATATATATATTTATATATATATATATTCCATCCTCCCTCTTTATGGAGCATCATAGAAAGAAAAGAAGTACTATTGTGACATTAAATTATAATAGGAAGTCTATATTAAAGAAAAGCTTGAGAAATATTGCACAATATTTTTAATCTCAAGTACATATTTTGTACCTCTAGGATTGGGAATGGAGGGGTTCAAGAGATGGGATTAATTGCAAATCATAAGATCTGAAAAGTATGAGACATTTGAAATGAGATTAGACTAATTTTTTCTTCTTCATTGCCTCACTATGCCTATTACGTGTCTAACAAAGCAAAAATAAGTATATGGCATCAACTTATGAACCAGGAGGTCATGGTTTGATTCCAGGTCAGGGCACATGCCTGGGTTGTGGGCTCAATCCCAGGTGTAGGGTGTGCAGGAGGCAGCCAACCAATAATTCTCTCTCATCATTGATCTTTCTATCTCTCCTCCTCTCTTCCTCTCTGTAATAACTAAAAATATATTTTTTAAAAACACAACACAGTGAGGTATCACATCATACCTGTAAGAATGGCTACCATCAATAAATCAACAAATGACAAGTATTGGCAAGGATCTGGAGAAAAGGGAACCCTAGAACATTGCTAGTGGGAATGCAGACCAGTGCAGCCACTATGGAAAACAGTATGGTGTTTCCTCAAACAATTAAAAATGGAATATATCCTAAGAAACCGAAATGCTAATCAGAAAGAATATATGCACCCCTATGTTCATTGCAGTTATTTACAATAGCTTAAGATCTGCAAACAGCCCAAGTGCCCATCAGTAGATGAGTGGATAAAAAAGTAGTACATTTACACCATAGAATACTATGCAGCTCTAAAAAAGAAGGATCTCTTACCTTTGAGACAACATGGAAGGATCTGGAAAGTATTATGCAAAGCGAAATAAGCTAGTCATAGAAAGACAAGTATCACATGATCTCACTCATGGGGAATCTAATGAACAAAATGAAGTGATGAACAAAATAGATCATGAGACATAAAAGCATGGAACAGACTGACAAATCTCAGAAGGTGGGGGTGGGAAGAGATTAACCAAATAACTTATATGCATACTAGAGGCCTGGTGCACAAAATTCGTACATGCAGGAGGGCAATGTCCCTCAGCCTGGCCTCTGAACCCTCTTCAATCTGGGACCCCTAGGGGGTCCCTGTGGGATGAGGCCTAAACTGGCAGTTGGACATTCCTCTCGCAATCTGGGACCACTGTCTCCTATCTGTTTGCCGACCTGCTGGCCTGCTGGCCCCCAACTTCTCTCCCTTGCTGGCCTGATGGCCCCCAAGTGCTCTGCCCTGCCAGCCTGATCACCCCCAGTTGCCCTCCCCTGCCAGCCTGATCGCCCCTAACTGCCTCTGCCTCGGCCCCCACCACCATGGCTTTGTCTGGAAGGAAGTCGAATGTCCAGAAAATGTCCAATCACCAGGTATAATTAGCATATGACCCTTTTATTAGTATAGATATGCATAACCCATGAACACAGAAAATAGTATGGTGAAGGCCTGGAGGAGGCAGGTGCAGGGAGGAGGGGGCCAATGGGGGGGAAAAAGGGGGAACATCTATAATATTTCAACAATAAAGATAAATTTAAAAACAAAACAAAGTCACACAGCCAGTATTCATTCATTCCATAGCTGGCTGGTACCTACCCTAAAGCCAGGTGCTGTTCTGGGCAATAGACACAGATAGCTGGCGTACGTTTCTTCTCAGCTTCCCTTGCAGTTAGGTGTGGACACATGAGTAAATCTCACCCAGGGAATGTGAGCAGTGCTCTGCCTTCTTAGAATTCAGCTTCTTTTTCTTACTAAGATAAGAATTAAAACACTGCTAGGACCCAGGCACACCCTATATGCCTTTCCCAATATTAACCTCTGCCCTCCCTCCCTTACAGATAGCCACTGACTTGATTTTGCACTAATAGTTTTCTGGGTTTTTACAAAATTTCCTCTGCACTCTTAAATAAGATATTGATTTGCCTGTTTTTGAGTTTTACATGATTACATTTATACTTTTGTGTGTGTTTTATAATCACATAACATGACTATGAGATTTATCCATATTGTTGCCTGGAACTGGAGTTCATTTTCATTACTGAATAATATTCCACTTTATAAACACACAGTGTCCATTTTACCAATGATGAATATGTGGGTTGTCTTCAGATCTTCTCTACCATGAACAATGCTGTCAAGAAGATTCTTGTCCATTTTCCCTGGCACACATGTGCACAAATTCTTTAGGGTAAATACTCAGAAGAGTATGCTTGTGTCTTAGAATGTGTTCAGGTTTACATGACAACCTGTTTTTCAAGGTAGTTATAATAGTAATCATGGGCCAGAAGTTTATTTGTACTGCTAACAACTTTGAAAGGTTCCACAGTTTCTTTAAAAAAAAAATACTAATAGTGGAAGAGCAGAAAAGAATAATGCATTCCCTTTATAATGATAACTAATGTTAGTAAATGATTCATGGAACTTAAATTTGGTAGTGTTACTGTTTCATAATGCTTAATCTGTCTTTGGAAAATTGGTACAGGGAACAAAATTAGAAAATTAATTTACCCACCTCTTTCAACTATTATTCTCTTAACCTAACCATTTTTCTCCTAAAAAGTGTTACTAGAAATAATAAAAATTATAGAAATTTAGAAACTTTAAAATATTTCTATATTAAAAAGCTTATTTAAGCTCTGGCCAGTTTGATCAGTGGTTAGAGTGTTTGCCTGTGGACCAAAGGGTCTCAGGTTCCATTCCTGGTCAAGGGCGTGTGCCTGAGTTGCAGGTTTGATCCCAGCCCAAGTTGGGGAGAGTATGGAAGGCAACCAATCAATGTGTCTCTCTCACATTGATGTTGCTCTTTCTCTATCTCTCTCTCCTCCGTCCCTTCCATTCTCTCTAAAAATCAATGGAAAAAATATACTCAGGTGAGGATTTAAAAAACAAACAAACTTGAGTTCATTTTTAACTATAAATGTGCTCTGAAACAGTGTAAAAGTTGATAAACTATAAAAAGTTCACAAATAAATAAAACTACTCTGTAATTTGTTAGAAATAAAAAATCTTAAATATTAGGCTATTTTCTAGAAATAAGTAATCTATAACAATGTTTTATTTTATATTGTTTTGTGGTATTTTTTTTTTTTTTACTTTTTGCCAGTAACAATATATTTTATAGTACCATCTAATTGGTTACATTTGTGTATAACTGTTTATATGTAACTAGAGGCCTGGTACACGAATTTGTGCACTGGTGGGAGCCCTTGGCCTGGCCAGTGATTGGGGCTGATCAGGGCATCTCACCTAGTCCTGATCAGGCCAATCAGAGGGAGGGACTGTGGGAGGTTGGCTGTTTGCAGGAGGTTGGCTGTTTGCAGGAGGTTGGCTGTGGGAGTGCACTGACCACCAGGGGGCAGTTCCTGCCTTGAGCATCTGGCCAGTTATCTGGTCATAACGGTCGCTTAGGCTTTTATACAGAGAGATAGCTTGAACCATATGAAATTGTATACAATTCTTTAAATCTATAAAAATAGCAGTTTAAATTATCTGAAATTTTGACCTATAGAAATAATCTAAATATCCTATCTAATAAAAGAGTAATATGCAAATTAGGCATCACTCCATGACAAAGATGGCCACCCCCATGGCCACAAGATGGCAGCCCCCATAGCCACAAGAAGCCACCCCCATGGACACAAGATGGAGGTGCCCATAGCCACATCTTGTCTAATAAAAGAGTAATATGCAAATCAGGCATCAATCTGTCACAAAGATGGGCGCCCCCATGGACACAAGATGGTGCCCAGTCCAGCTCAGCCCCGCCACTGAAGTGGTCAGGCCTGTTAGCCAGGCAGTTGCTGGGGAAGGTGGGGGACCTGCGGGGCAGAACAGGTGACCAGAGGGGCCTGGGGGTCCCCTGCCCAGGCCAGAGGCCTTCTCCAGAGGCTTCAGGCATCAGCAAGGGTGGAGCTGGTGATCAGAGGGGGCAGTTGCAGAGCCAGTGATCGGAAGGGTATGAGGGTGCCTTACCCAGGCATAAGGCAGGGGTGGAGCCTGTGATCGCAGGGGTGTGGGCACGGGCAGAGCTGGCAATGCAGGGGTCTAGAGGTCCTCTGCTCAAGCCTGTAGCCTTGGCCAGAGGCTGCCAGTGGGGCAAGGGCAGAGCCAGCGATGGCAGGGGGCAGAATCAGAGCCGGTGATTGCAGAGGCCTGGGCTTGGTGAAGCCGGTGATTGGAGAGGCTTGGGGGTCTTCTGCCAGGCCTGCATCCTCAGGTGAGGATAAAAAAAGAAAGAAAGAGAGAAATGCCATATCCTATGAAAGACACATCTTGAAAATGCCTAAAGAAAGTTGTCATTTCTTCATAGTGAAAGGACTGGAGTCCGTGTTGATGAAAACACCTTGGTGGCTGTGGTGACTGGCAGTGGCTGCAGCAGTTGGGTGATGGGGCTGGTGGCTTCCCCTGATTAGCCTGGTCGCCTCCCACAAAGGGAGGCCAGACTGCGGCTTAGGCCCGCTCCCCAAGGGAGCGGGCCTAAGCAGTCAGTACGACACCCACTGAGGGCTCCCAATATGTGAGAAGGGGTAGGCTGGGCAGAGGACCCCCCCCCATGCATGAATTTTGTGCATCGGGCCCCTAGTATATATATATGGATATATGTGTATGAAACTAAAATTTCATAAAACATCACCTACACTTCTTAGATGGAATGGCCCAGATATTTTCTATTTTACTCTATCTAGTTCATTACATTTTTTTTTCTGATTGTAACCCACTATATTTCTTTCAGAATTACATTTGTGAAATGGCTCTACAGTTTGAAAAACACTCCTAGGTATTCTCATGAGGAAATAAATGTAGTGGTTGCCAAAATTTAAAACTTAACTCTCAATATGCATCAATTCACTTTAAAACTATTGTTTGGAAAACAACAACAACAACAACAAATAAACAAACAAACAAAAACTATTGTTTGGAAACACTTCACTCATTATTTGATTGTTGAAACAGCAATAGATACAGCTCTTTTCTGGTCATGAGGCAAATTATAACAAAGACCATTACTATTTCAATCAGTTTATAGATGGAGATCATTCCTTTCCCTCCCTAAAAACTTTAGATAATTGTAGATAAGAATGTGCATTTGTATTAAATTTTCTATATTAAAGGCCCATATTAACTGTGACAATAACATTCCGATTTCTGTTTTAAATTCTGTTTATACATATTAGTTGGTAATATTTTTAAAAATTTAATTTACAAACCAAAGACTTTATGAAGATCTTATATAAAGAGATGGTTGTTTTAGTAAGAAACATGGAAGTGTTTTAATTTCTCATTAGAAATATTTGCAATATTAGTTTGGAATAGATTTAAGTGAGCTTAAATAATTCTTATGTGTCTATTTTTTCCTAATTGCAGGGAAGAGACCTTTTAAATGAAACATTTTTACTTTAAAAATTTTTAATATTTACTTTCAAAAATTTCTATTCTATTTGCCAGCATCACAACCATTCCTCTAAGGATTATATAAAAGAAAACAAAATACCATTAAAAGTATCTGTGTGAATTCTATTTTGATATTATTTAATTTGATGGTCATCATTAGTGACCACAAAAAGAATGTAGGGAAAAATATGTTTCCCAGATGGATATATGCAATGATTTTCCTTTGCAACCATTAAGTGTAATCTTAAGGTTTTAAGGCACTGTACATACACTATTTATGTGTAGTCTGTTGGAATTCATAGACCTTCACGTAAGTGTCCTCTTTATTACTGCTATTTCAGTCCAAGATCTGCTTCTGGAATACAAGTAAATGGGCCACATACACATATCTCTAAGGCAGCAGCCTGGACATTGTCTAATAACTATTCTTATAACAGTTAAAAATTATTAGAAAATTAATTTGCATTCAGGGTTGTGTGTGTATGTGTATAATTGCCAAAGTCATGAAAATATATCTTCAGAAAAAAAGAAAATTTCTTTTTTTTTCTAGAAAAAAACACACATCAGAATGTTAGTTGACTAAAGATATTAGCCTTATCAGGGAAATCATTGTATATATAGTATAAGTCAGGATTATCCGGAGAAATAGAACCAGTAGGATATATACACATATATTTGAAGAGACTAATAAATAGTTATGGAGAAGTTCCACAATCTGCTGTAAGCAAGCTAGAGAACCAGGAAAGCTGGTTGGTATATTTAGTCCAAGTTTGAAGACCTAAGAAACCAGGAGACCCCATGAATAAATTCCAGAGTTTGAAGGCCCCAGCACCAGATGCCACTATGTTCCATGGCAGGGGAAAATGGACATTCCAGCTAAAGGAGAGAAAGAGATTTGCCCTTCCTTCCCCTTCTTGTTCCATTGTAGCCCTCAATGGATTGGATGATGCCTACTTACACTGGTGAGGGCAATCCCTTTTTCAGTGTTTCTTTTCCAGAAACTTCCTCACAGACACACCCAAAACAATGTTTTGCCAGCTGTTCTTTAGCCTATCCAAGTTGACACAAATTAACCATCACACATGTTATTATTGTAAAGAAGTATGTTTCTTATTTCCCACTCAGAACACAAAAGGAAATCATTGTCGTTTTGTTTACTAAATGGATTACCTCACTTAAATAAGCACTTATAAGCATTTACTGTCTGGCTCAGTGAATGTTGAGTTTTCTGAGTCAGCATCTTTCCATTGAAAGTGAATTTAGGATCTTAATACCTAGGCCTCAGTGCTAGGGTCTATTCATTCAATATTAATTAAACATTTAAGAGCAAACTATATGACAGGCATTAGATTCATGAGAATTGAGGGTTTTGAGTTCCTGGCCAGAATGGTAGGAAGGCAGCAGAAGCCGCAAGCTCCCTCTCTGATAACGAACCCTAGAGAAACTTTAGGGTTAGATGGAAACAGGAGGAACCCTATAGAGATTTGAGCAGCCTTGAACTAGACTGTCAGGGGTGAGGAATGGCAGGCTGGTGAGGAGTGAGAGGATTTAGTTGGAGGAAAGCTTAGGTCTACTCTTGCTTTTCTCCTGTGTCATCTTGTAACAGACACTGCAGGAAGCTTCACTTCTGAAATTGAAAGCAATAGCCCAGGTTGCAGAGGCTGATAGCTGCAGAGCATCCCCACGCCTTGGTGTTAGAAAATGTTGATAACAGAGAGAAACCAAGATGGTGGCATAGGTGAACACCGGAATTGCTGCTGGGCACAACTATTACAAAATCACAACGAAAAGAAAAAACAGACACCACCCAGACCCACAGGAAGGCTGGCTGAGTGGAAATTCTACAACTAGAAAGAGACTGAGACGCAGAGGAGGTGCGGAAATAAAGTGCAGAGGTACGGGAGCGCGCACGAAAGGGATCGCAGAAAGGGCTTGCAGAAAGGGCTCGTGGAAACGGCTCTTGGATAGGACTGACAGCATTTTGTACTGGAGGGAAGCACAAGCTCCTGAAGGCTCTGAACTCCAGTTCCGGAGCAGTTTTAGGGACTCAGAATCTTACGGGGAGGAGCTGGACTGTCTAGCACCGTCTGGTGCCAGGAGGATCTTCAGAACGGCTTGAGACTTGGTGCCTCTTAGGGCAGGGCTGAGAAGCGGTCATAGCTGGTTGCTCCACCCTGTAGACTCCCCGAGACCCTGCCCCACCTAAGCTGCATGCAGAGGCTTTTGCATGTAAAAGGCTGGGAAGCCATGGGCAGAAGCTAAGACAGCACCTCCCTGGAGATACAAGAACAAGCGTACCTGGACAAAGGACGCACTCAGGAGGCAGACTCAGTGGGCACCTAAGCCACACTGAAGCAAGTCTTGCCCCATAAGGGTGTCTCCAGCATAGAAGTTCTCCCACCATAGACACAGCTGATTAAAGCCACTCTGTCAATGCAGGGAAGCAGCCAAAATGCAGAGACAAAGAAACAGGTCACAAATGACAGAAATGGAGCAAAGCAAATGACTGGATATAGAGTTCAAAACCACAGTTATAAGGCTTTTCAAGAATATTCTAGAGGCTGCCGATAAATTTAGTGAGACCTTCGAGCATATGAAAAAGGACCAGCTAGAAATTAAGCATACACTGACTGAAATAAAGAATAATATACAGAGGTCCAACAGCAGACGAAAGGATAGGAAGAATCAAGTCAAAGATAAGAAATATAAATAAGCAAAACCCACCCAGCCAGAAAAGCCAAAAGAAAAAAGAAACCAAAAATATGAAGATAGTGTAAGGAGCCTCTGGGACAACTTTAAGCTTACCAACATCAGAATTATAGGGGTGCCAGAAGAAGAGAGAGAGCAAGATATAGAAAACCTATTTGAAGAAATAATGAAAGAAAACTTCCCCTACCTGGTGAAAGAAATGGACTTGCAAGTCCAGGAAGCACAGGGAACCCCAAACAAAAGGAATCTAAGGAGGACCACACCAAGACACATCATAATTAAAATGCCAAGGGCAAAAGACAAGAAGAAAATCTTAAAAGCAGCAAGAGAAGAGCAGTTAGTTACCTACAAGGGGGCACCTATACGACTGTCAGCTGATTTCTCAACAGAAACTTTGCAAGCCAGAAGGGAGTGACAAGAAATATTCAAAATGATAAATAGCAAGAACCTACAGCCAAGATTACTTTACCCAGCAAAGCTATCATTCAGAATTGAAGGTCTGACAAAGAGCTTTACAGACAAGAAAAAGCTAAAGGAGTTCATCACCACCCAACCGGTATTATATGAAATGCTGAAAGGTATCCTTTAAGAAGAGGAAGAAGAAGGAAAAAGTAAAGATAAAAATTATGAACAACAAATACATATCTATCAACAAGTGAACCTAAAAATCAAGTGAATAAAAAAAAGTCTGATGAACAGAATAAACTGGTGAATAGAATAGAGTCAGGGGCATAGAAAGGGAGGGGAATGACAATTCACAGGGGGAAAGGGGCTTGGGGGTGTGGGAAAAGACTGAACAAAAATCGTACACCTTTGGAGGAGGACAGTGGGGGGTGGGATAAGGGCAGTGGATGGGGTGGGAACTGGGAGGAGGGGAGCTATGGGGGGAGGAAAAGAGAAACAACTGTAATAATATGAACAATAAAGATTAAATAAAAGAATATTTTTCTTTTCAAATTGAAAAAAAGAAAGAAAGTGTTGATAACAAATTAGACTGACTGGTAGTCCTAGCTATTTATTCCTCCTCTTCTTTCACTCTAAAGCCCTGTGACTGGTGAATTATTTATCTCAATGTGCTGCTCACTAAAGATTTAAAGGTAAAACTCCTACCTGTGTTACCTAATGGGTAACAGCAAACAAGAATGATCAATAGTGTTTACTAGGCAGGGCCTGGGGTTCTGTGCCCTTGGGCTCCTCCCAAGACCTTAAAGATTCTCTTGTCAATTTACATCATCAGCTAACGTGGCTAGGGGTATGTGGCCAAAGTAAATAGATATCAGATCATTTCTATTTCCATGCAAAGTGGACAATAGAGTGAACTGCCCAAAGTTTTGCCTACTGGGGGGATTTTCCTTCACCATATGCTTCAGGGCAGTGGTGGGAGGTAAGGCAGTAGCTCTCCATTTCTGGCTGGAGCCTGGATAACGTGTGAAGATCTAGGCCTGTGCTTTTTCCTCCTTTACTTGGCACCAGTCTTGCCATATAATTTCTATTTAATGGAATGCATTATTAATTCCATTAATAATGGAGTGCATATTTCAGCTTGATGATTTGGTTGACCAAGTAAGATTCAATTCGTGAGGAGCAGCTTAGGTTGCATAATCACATGGTGTCCCACCATCAGCTGGTGAGCCTCGACCAGCAAGTCAGGAGTTTTTCAAAGGGAAAATGGCTGTTGGCCACAGAGGACATGCCCTTCATCCAAAGTCCTAAGGCTTTGCCCTCTGATTTTTCTATTGGGACTTATCAGATACTCCATATATCTAACTGCTACTTCCGAAAACCCTGAGCTGAATTTAGAAAAGTGAGCAGGGGCTATCAGGCTGCCACATTATGAAAGTGCTTTATAGGAGCACCATGAGCAAAGGGCAGTAGTATTTAGGGAATGGCCAGCACTTTAGCGGGGTTAAAATGTACGGTTTGATACAGAGGAGGAGGGAATAGGGAGAGAACTGGTGCTAGCTATAGGCTATCCTCAGGTGTTGGTATTTTATCCTATAAGCCAGTGGTCCCCAAATGTAGGGTGCATCAGAGACACCTGTAGAGCTTCTTAAAACATGGATTGTAGTTTTGGGGTAGGGCCTGATAATCTGCATTTATAAAAAGTTCCTGGATGATGTTGATGGTGCTCATCTGGGGACCACACTTTGAGAACTACCGTTGAAAGCAATGGAAGACTAGTAGCTTCAAGTAGTGAAGCAACACAATCAGATTTAAATTTACTAAGATCACTCATTGATAAAGGTGTGGTAGACGAATAGGAAAGATAAAGCACAGAAGAAATGAGCCCAGTTGAAGACAATCAAAATGATTGTGTTAAAATATGAGGGCTTGAGTTAAAGTTAGCAATAGAAATGGAAAGGAAGGGGGAAACTTACTTCAACAAAAATTTAGCACTTATTAGATGCCAGCTACTATACCTAAGTATTTTGCCTTGAATTTTTATGGAACTCTGGATCTTTTCAAAACATTTGAGATCCTGGCAGATAAGAAAGTGCTTTCATGACAGAGGATGAAATAAACTTTCTTTGGGGGACTACATTTTAATTCCCAGAAAGAAAATGTCTGCTTGTTAGAATTAGATGTCAGCAAAAGGAAACCATCTTTTATCTTAACAACCATGAGGATAGTTAAATTTAAATTTTCTATTTAAATAGGAAAATACATTTTCACCTTCTAAATGATAAAGATTGACAAGAAAGTTAAAGTAGTCTTAATCTGTCCTGACCGGTTTGGTTCAGTGGATAGAGCGTCGGCCTGTGGACTTAAGGGTCCCGGGTTTGATTCCAGTCAAGGGCATGTACTTTGGTTGCGTGTGCAGCTGATCTATGTTTCTAACTCTCTATCCTTCTCCCTTCCTCTCTGTAAAAAATCAATAAAATATATTTTTTAAAAGGTAAAATAAAGTAGTCTTAATCTTTCTTAAAGTAGTCTTAATCTTACTAGACTTGATCTTCTTAAAAATAGACTTTTCTTCCCCAGCATTTAGGTCAGGTCTTATACAAAGCAATTTCTTAATAAATATTGGCTTGAATTTATGCTAAATAGTTTATAATAACAGACATTTTGTGGCATCTGTTTTTTAAAATATATTTTTATTGATATATTTAATATATCAGAGAGAAAGTGAGAGGGAGAGACAGAAACATCAATGATGAGAGAGAATCAGTGACTCAATCACTGATGGACTGCCTCCGGAACAGCCCTGACAGCTGCTTCCTGTACAGCTCCCTCACTGGGGATCACCCTTGATCGCAACAGAGCCTGTGACCCTTTAGTCTGCACACCAATGCTATATCCACTGAACCAAACTGGCTTGGGCTATTTTTTTAATGCCTTTATTTAAGAAAAATGTCCAAGGAGGCAGATTATGCAAAATAGTCTGAAAGCATAATAAATTGAAACAATTTGGAAGAAGTAGACTGACTATTCTGAATTAAATATTAAAATACTAGGGGCCCGGTGCACAAAAATTTGTGCACTCAGGGTGGAGGGAGTCCCTCAGCCTGACCTGTGCCCTCTCACAGTCTGGGACCCCTCAGTGGATGTCCTATGATGGCCCCAGTCTGCCAGGCGCCTTTTGTGTGTGTGTGTGTGTGTGTGTGTGTGTGTGTGGCCACTGGGGACCTGCCCCCAGCTGCATCTGAGGCTCAGAGCAGTCCTCCTGTGTGTGTCTACCTGCTGGGGACCTGCCCCCAGGCACACTGTG
>PVJC01049632.1:0-12112 GCA_004026665.1 Murina feae
GAAGAAAGAAAAACTCACAAAAGTACATAGTCAGAAAGGCAGTAGAGTTCAGTAATTGGGTCTGGAGTCAGATAGAGAAAATATCGGGATTAACCGTGTTCTAGCTGTGTCATCCTTGGGAGGTTTACTAAGTTTTCATAGCCTCAGTTTACTCATGTGAAAAATGTCATGATAATTGTATCACCTCCACAGAGTTTTGATGACTAAATGAGTGAATATGTATAAATCACCAAGAACAGAGACTAGCTTGGAGGAAGTGCTTTATTAATCCAGCTAGCATTGTTATATTTATAAACTCAGAGATTTACAATAACACTTTGCATGTTTCAGACCTCAACTTATCTACTTTGCTGTGAATTATCATGAGATGAAAATATTTTTAAGTATGATGCTAACTCTGTATCATTGCTTATAATTATTCGTATAAATTTCAGACAAGCTGTCACTATATGTAAGTATAAACATTGTTTATAAAATGTTTTGATTAAAGTCAAAAGTCCAGTACTTCTTCCCTTTAGTCAAGTATTTCAACTTTTAAATTTTATTTTAAAACAGAATCTTGCAAATGCCACAAGCTCAGGCATGTTAGAAACATCTGCTTCTTCATCAAACAGCATAGAAAACCTTCACATTGTGAATTTGTTTTAATATTTGTTCCTTCAAATAACAAACAGTATTTTCTGTGCCAGTATTTACTGCCAATGTTTGTGTTTTAACATTCTCTATGTCTGGTTTCAGCCGTTTTTATTATGTCATGCAAACTAGTGGCATTTTGAAGTCTCTTAATAAACAGGAATCTCAATAGAGGGTTTTACCAATAAACATCTCCTTGTGCTTATGACGACATAGAGTACTGGATTGGGTATTACAAAACGTTAAACATAATAGAAAACATTATAAAACTTTGTCTTCCTGCTCTGAGTTGTTAGGCTTCTTAATATCAGCTAATTTCTCTAAGTGTTCTATACACTCTACAAATGGATCATAACTGAGGCCATCTCTTCATTTTGTCCAATTTAGTTGATAATATAATTCTACATGATATGCCTTGGGCAATATACTTTTGCTCTGTTTTAATATACCAAGAACAAACAGAAAAATGAACCCACCATTGTCAGCCTCTCAGCAGAGAACATACACTTTACTTCAGGACACCTCAGTACCGAATATGGCCTCAGTCTCACCCAGAGATCAGTTCAGGCTCTCCATGTGTCCCCATATTAGCAAATAATGCTAAAATGTCATTTCTTTCTAATTTGTACATAAACGTATGTAAATTATACCACTGTCTTGGTGCTCTACCTGTGGAAATCGTTGTACATGTGACAGGGTATAGCACCTTCCCTTTAGAGGCCACACTGTTAGCTCTTTTCTCACTCGTCCCTTCTTTAGGAGAGCTGGTCAGGGCCGTGAATGACTGAGATAATATCATCTATTGATTCTATGAAAATATATCTTTAAAAATTTTATTGAATATACAGAGTGATCTTAGTTGAGACAATCATACAGGTTTCAGGTGTACAATTCTGTATGCATTGTCTATGTATTGTATTGTATTGTGTGCTCACTACCCAAAATCAAGGTATCTTCTGTTACCATTTATCCCCTCTTCTACCTCTTCCCACCCCCTTTCCCTCTGGTAATCACCATACTGTTGACTGTCCTTGAGGTGTTTTTTGGTATTTTATTTACTTAATCACTTTACTTTTTCCACCCAACCCCCAACATTCCTCCCCTCTAACAGCTGTCAGTTTGTTTTCTGTATCTGCTAGGGGCCCAGGGCATGAATTCGTGCACTTTGAAAGGAATTATGGGTCACGAGGCTGCAGTGGACACAAGGGTGGTCTCAGCTCATCCTCCACACCATGCCTGGCCCCTCCTGCTGCAGCCCCTGGTCCCCTGTCTGTAGTCAGCCCCACTCCTGCCACTGCCCCTCCCACATGTTGACAGCTCTGGCCTTGCTTGCATCTGCTGATAACGCAGAGTGATTGGGGCTGGCATTGGTAGTGGGTGTAAGCAGGGCTGGAGCTGGAAGCAGATATGAACTGCAGCTGCTACCCAGACCGCCCCTTATGGACAGGGGGAGGTGGAGAAGCCCTGAGGGGTGATCAGGGCCAGTAGCCACTACTTGCACCTCCTGATGGTGCCAAGTGATTGGGGCTGGCAGCAGTTGCAAGTGCTGGATGGACTGCAGCATTCAGGAGCAAAGAATTTTCAGTACCATTAGAGGCTTGCTCGAATGACAGTGACTGGTGTCCCACCTTGGACTGGCATCCCTGCTCACCTGCTCCACCATATCGCCACGGCTGATGCGCACCATGTTCCAAGCCCTGCTGCCTGCTGCCAATGCCTACCATGTTCTGCGCGCGCCTCTTGGTGGTCAGCACGCGTCATAGCGACCAGTTGTTTGGTTGTTCCACCATTCGGTCTATTTACATATTAGGGTTTTATATAGATAGATGAGTCTGTTTCTATTTTATTTATTTGTTTATTTTGTTCATTAGATTCCACACATAAATGAAATCACATGGTATCTGTCTTTCTCTAACTGGCATAGTTCACTTACTACACTAAAATATTCTCCAGGTTCATCCATGCTGCCCCAAAAGGTAAGATTTTTTTTCTTTCTAATGGATAATTATTTTATTGTATAAATGTAACACAGCTTTTTTATCCACTAATCTCATGGGTACTTGGATTGCTTCCAAATATTGGCTATTGTAAATAACACTGCAAGGAACACATATTCTTTTGAAGTAATGTTGCAGTTTCTTCAAATATATTCCCAAAAGTAGAATTGCTGGGTCATAAGGTAGTCTCTCCTTTAATTTTTTCAGAAAATTTCATACAGTTTTCAAGAGTGACTTCATCAATCTACATTCCCACCAACAATACAGGAGGATTCCCTTTTCTCTACATCCTCACCAACCTTGCTGTTTGTTGATTTATTGATGACAGTCATTTTGGTAGGCTGTCAAATGATATCTCATTGTGGTTTTAATTTGCATTTTTTTGATGATTGAGCTTAATGACATTAAGCCTCTTTTCATGTATCTATTATCCACCTGTATGCCCTCTTTGGAGAAGGGTCTGTTCAGGTCCTTTGCCTATTTTTTAATTGGATTGTTTGTTTACTTGGTGTTGAGTTGTGTAGGTTCTTTATAAATTTTGTTTATTAATCCCTTATCAGATGTAACATTGGTGAATATGTTCTTCTTTTTAGTGGGTTGATTTTTAATTTTGTTGATAGTTTTCTTTGCTCTGCAAAAACTTTTTAGTAGGATATACTAAATTTTTATTACATTAGTTAATTTTTATTTTGTTTTCCATGTCAGAGGAGACATAGAAAAAAATATTACTTTGAGTAGTGTCTGAGATTTAACTGCCTATATTTTCTTCTAGGATTTTTATGGTTTCAAGTGTTTAAGTATTTAATCAATTTTTAGTTTATATTTGTGTATGGTGTAAGAAAGCGGTCTAATTTCATTTTTTAACATAGTGTCCAATTTACTCAACACAACTTATTGAATAGACTATCATTAGCTCATTTTGTGTTCTTGCCTCCTTTGTCAAATATTAATTAAATGTAGCTGTATGGGTTTATTTCTGGTATCTCTATTTCATTGATGCATGTCCATTTTTATGCCAATCTCATGTTCGCCAATCCTTTTATTACTATGGTCCTGTAGTATAGTTTGATATCAGGTAGGATGGTCCCTCCAGCTTCATTCTTCTTTCTCAAGTTTGCTGTGGCTATTCAAAGTCTTTTGTGCTTCCATATGAAATTTTCAAATATTTGTTCTAGTTCTATGAAATATGGCATTGGTATCTTCATAGGAATTACCTGGAATTTATAGCTTGATTTTGGTAATAGGGGCATTTTTAATTTTCTTGATTTTTTACAGAAAGGAAGTGAGAGGGATAGAGAGTTAGAAACATCGATGAGAGAGAAACATCGATCAACTGCCTCCTGCACACACCCAAATCGGGATGTGCCCACAACCAAGGTATATGCCCTTGACCGGAATGGAACCTGGGACCCTTGAGTCTGCAGGCCGATGCTCTATCCACTGAGCCAAACTGGTTAGGGCTCATGAATATATTAATAGGTTACTTATTTATATCTTTAATTGCTTTATTCAGTGTCTTATAATTTTCTGAATATAAGTGTTTTATATCTTTGGTTAAATTTATTCTTAAGTATTTTATTTTATCTTTTGAAGCAATTGTGATTGTTTCTTAGTTTCTCTTTCTGATAGTCCATAATTAGTGTATAAAAATGTAACATATTTCTGATTTTCTGCTGCTTCACTGAATTTATTTGTTCTAGTCATTTTTGGTAGAATCTTTAGGATTCTCTAAATACAGCATAATGTCATCTGCAAATAATTACAGTGTCAATTCTCTCTAATTTGGGTGCCTTTTATTCATTTTTCTTGTCTGATGGCTGTGGACTTCCAATACTATCCTATTTAATAAAAGAGTAATATGCAAATTAGGCACAACTCTATCACAAAGATGGCTGCTCCCATGGCCACAAGATGGTGCCCATAGCCACAAGATAGTGGTGCCCAGTCCGGCTCAGCCCTGCAACTGAAGTGGTCAGGCCTGTTAGCCAGGCAGGTAGCAGAGGAGGCGGGGGCCTGAGGGACAGAACAGGTGATCAGAGGGAGCTGGGGGTACCCTACACAGGCCAGAGGCCTTTGCCAGAGGCCTTTGCCAGAGGCCTTAGGCATGGAAAAGGGTGGAGCCAGTGATCAGAGGGGGGCAGGGGCAGAGTCAGTGACCAGAGGGGTATGAGGTGCCCTACCCAGGCATAAGGCCTGGGCCAGAGTCCTCAGGCCTGGGCAGGGGCAATGCCAGAGATTGCAGGGGACTGGGCTCCACAGAGCCAGTGATCAGAGGAGCTGTGGCCAGCCTGAAAACAGCCATAAGCCACTCACCCAGGCTGGCCAGGAACCCCAGCAGGACAGCCTTCAGGGCAAACCAGCTGACCCCCACCTGTGCACCAGGCCTCTGTCCTATATAATAAAAGGTTAATGTGCAAATTGATCCTAACAGCAGAACAACTGAGAATGACTGGTCACTATGACACATACTGACCATCAGGGGGCAGACACTCAATGGTGGTCAGTGTGCTCCCACAGGGGGAGCTCTGCTCACCCACAAGCCAGGTTGATGGCTGCTAGCACAGCGTTTGTGGTGGCAGGTTCTCCCACCTCCTCAGCAGTGCTAAGGATGTCAGACTGCAATTTAGACCTGCTCCCTGCTGGCAAGTGGACATCCCCCAAGGAGTCCCAGACTGCAAGAGGACATAGGCTGGGCAGCTGAGGGTCCCCTCCCCCCACTCAAGTGCACAAATTTTTGTGCACCAGGTCTCTAGTATATAATAAAAGTGTGTTATGCTAATTAAACCAATGTCCTTCTAGATGACCTTCTAGATGAAGTAGGGCCTTAGAAGAAAGCCATGTATTGGGTGCCTGCCAGCAGCCAGAGGGAAGCCTGGTGCCGGCAGCCGGAGGAAGGAAGGCCTACTCTTGAATGACTTTTGTGCAACAAGCCTGTACTATTAAATAAGACTGGTGGATGCAGACATCACTGTCTTGTTCCTGATATTAAGGAAAATGTTTTTAGATTTTGCCCATTGACTATGATGTTGGTGTTGGTTTGTCATATATGGCCTTTATTACTATGAGATATGTTCTCTCCATTTCTACTTTGGTAAGAGTCTTTATCATAAACTAGAGGCCTGGTGCACAAAATTCATGCACTGATAGAATCCCTAGCAGCTGGCCAGGTACTCCCTCCCTTCCCTTGGCTGCCTGCCATCAGTGGCCGGGGCCTCCCTCCCTTCCCCTGCAAGAACTCTGGTGGAGGGGACAATTTGCATACTATTGCTTTTATTATATAGGATAAGTGCTGGTTTTTATCAAATGCTTTTTGTCTATCTATTGATACGATAATATGATATTTAGTCTTCATTTCTTATGTGATATATTACATTTATTGATTTGCAGATACAGACAGTCCTTGGGTTATGTTGGACTTGACATATGTCGTTTTGTGGTTATGTCACCATCTCCCATCTACACTAATAAAAGGGAAACATGCAAATTGGTGTCACTCTGCTACACCCCAAGCCACACCCACCATCCAGTCAGAGTGACTATATGCAAATTAACCCAACCAAGATGGTGGCTGGCAGCCATGGAGTTAGAGCAAGCAGGAGGCTTGGTTGCCCCAGTGATGGAGGAAGCCAAGCTTCCTGCCTGCCCTGGCCAGCTGTGGATTCTGCTCAAGGCAACAAAGTTTAAATATAGAAGATAAGTAAATCTCAGATACTTGCTTTCAGCCAGCCTTACTGGGAGCTTGGGTCACTGGGGCCAGTGGCCAGCCTGCAAACAGCCATTAGACCCTCACCCAGGCTGGCTACACCCTCATGGGTGAGGGTTCCTGCTAGGGGGCTTGACCAGCCTGCAAACATCCATCAGCCCTCACCCAGGCTGGCTAGGCACCCTAACAGGGACCCCCACCCTGAAGAGACTGTGGCCAGCCTGAAAATAGCCATAAACCCCTCACTCAGGCTGTCCAGGCACCTCAAGGGGCAACTCCACCCTGAAGGGGCTGTGGCCAGTGTCAAAATAGCCATCAGTTCTTGACCCAGGCTGGCCAGGCACCCCAGCAGGGACCTCACACTGAAGGGGCTGTGGCCAGCCTCCAAACAGCCATCTGCCTCTCACCCAGGTGGTGGGAGCCTCTCCCCCCACCTCAGCAGCACTAAGGATGTTCGACTGCAGCTTAGGCCTGCTCCCCACTGGCAAGTGGACATCCCCTGAGACCTCCCAAGCTTCCAGAGGGATGTCTGACTGCCAGCTTAGCCAGATCTTCCAGGGAGCCAGTAGAGGGACATCCCCCAAGGGATCACTACGAGAGGGCATAGGCCAGGACCCACCACCCCGCCCCTGCTGAGTGCACAAAAATTTGTGCACTAGGCCTCTAGTTTATTTATTTAAAAAAGTTCCATCATTTTGAGGTATGTATATATACATTTTATGTTTACTATTTATTTACCACAATTACAGGAATTGTTATCTTTCTTTTAAATTTTTTTCACTGTTTCACTTCAATACTGCTGTGTATGTGCTCCATGTGAGTGACATAGGTTCTCAGGTCAACCAGATGTGCCACCAGCCTGGAGCTGCCCATGGCCATGCGCTTTTGCCACCTCAAAAATACATCCAAAGAGGATGTAGGTGTCTACAGATCTGCCATCCATGGGAAGGGCCTGTTCTGTAAGCACAACATCAATGCTGGCGAGATGGTCATTGAGTACTATGGTATTGTCATTCGCTCTGTGCTGACTGACAAGCGGGAGAAGTTCTAGGATGGGAAGGGTATTGGGTGCTACATGTTCTGCATGGATGACTTTCACGTGGTGGATGCCACAATGCATGGCAATGCTGCCCGCTTCATCGACCACTCCTGCGAGCCCATCGGCTTCTCTCGAGTCATCCATGTGGAGGACCAGAAGCACATCGTCATCTTTGCCCTGCGCCGCATCCTGCTTGGTGAGGAGCTCACCTGTGACTACAAGTTCCCCATTGAGGATGCCAGCAACAAGCTGCCCTGCAACTACCATCGGTTCGTTAACTGAAGCTGTGGTTGCCTACACCTCCCGCTGCCATCTTGCCCCTGGTCTGGTGGCTTCCTAGTCCCCCCAGAGCATCTCACCCCCACCTTCATGTCCAGGGTGAATGTGGGCATGCAGGTGGCAAGGGCTCTGCCCCTACCCTTCCAGCCCATTCAGCAATTGCCCCCTTCTTGCCCTGGGGGCTCAGAATGTAGATATTGTATAAAGGTTTTTAAATCCCTTCGTTTCTATGCACTTTTTTATTTAAGAGGTGAGATCTCAGGTGGGAACCTCCCCAATACAGTCTGTCAATGTTTGGAAAAAAAAAAATAGGAACAAATCTCCCATGTAACCCGAGGATCTACTGTATTGTACCAACCTTGTATCCACAGAATAAATCCCATCCTTGATCATGTTATATGTTATTTTTAATGTATTGCTATATCGTTTGCTAATATTTTGTTGAGGATTATAGCATCTATGTTCATCAGGGATATAGTCTTCTTTTTTTGTAGTGTCTTTATCTGGTTTTGGAATTAGGATACTCTGGCCTCATAAAATGAGCTGGGGATTTTTCCTTCCCTTGAATATTTTAGAATAGTTTGAGGAGGATAGGTGTTAGTTTCTCTTTAATGTTTGGTAAAATTCACCTTTGTAGCTATCCAGTCCACAATTTTTGTTTGCTGTTTTTTTTTTTTTTTTAATTTTGATTATTGCTTCAATTTCACTAGTTATAATCTATCTATTCAAATTTTCTGATTCAGTTTTGGAAGACTAGAAACTTATCCATTTCTTCCATATTGTCCAATTTATTCACATATAGTGTTCATAATATTTTCTTGTAATCCATTGTGTTTCTGTGGAGTCCATTTTACTTCTCCTTTCTCATAACTGATTTTATTTATTTGGGTCCATATTTTTTCTTGATGAGTCTGGTTAGAGGTTAATCAATCTTGTTTTATCTTTTCAAAGAACCAGCTCTTGGTTTTGTATTGGTTATTTTAGACTCTATTTCATTTATTTCTGTTCTAATCTTTATTGTTTCATTTATTCTACTCACTTTGGGCTTTATTATTCTTTTACTAGTTACTCTAAGTATAAAGTTAGATTATTTATTTGAGATTTTTCTTGTTTTTTGAGGTAGGCCTGCAATACTATGAATCTCCTTGTTAGTACTGCACTTTCTATATCCCAGAGATTTTAGGTTGTTGTATTGTCATTTTCATTTGTTTCAAGGTATCTTTTGATTTCTTCCTTGATCTCATTATTAACCCATTCATTTTTTATTACCATGTTATTTAACTTTCATATCTTTGTGTGTTTTCAATTTTTTTCATGCAATTGACTTTTAGTTTCATACCATTATGGTCAGAGAAGATGGTTGGCATGATTTCAATCTTCTTAAATTTATTGATACTTGTTTTGTGTCCTAACATGTAGTCTATCCTAGAAAATTTTCCATGTGCATTTGAAAAAAAAATGTATATTTTGCTGCTTTGGAGTAAAAAATATGATCTTTTTAAGGAGTCATCATGATGCCTTTCTATTCTTGATAGAAACAAAGTCACCTTGAGGATTGTGTACACTAATCAATCACTTTATTCCATGTGTAGAGGGAAAAAAATGAACTTGTTTCAATATGTCATTCTGTCCACTCCTGAGCCCAAATATTCCTTGATTTGAAATTTGAGTTAATAAACATTCTTTTTTAATTTTTAAATTGGTTTTTATATTTTCTAAATTATTTTTATTGGTTCCATTCTAAGTCTCTCTTATCCTAAAATTCACAAGCTTTCCTCAAATTGAATTGTCAGATGCCCAGAAAGCGGATCTGAAAAAGACAGTCACAGAATATAAAAGTTTGAAATAGAAGTTTAAAAAAATTTAATACAGAAAAAAAACACTATGCAAATAGTTTCATTCATGAATTCTTCTCAAAGAAGTCATATACAAACAAATACACATACACAGACTTTGGCTAAGCAGTGATTAAGACCTGCATGAAAACTATTTACAAATGTTGTAAGGTTAGTGCATTAAAGACTGAGAAAATGTTCAAGTAGAATTCAAAGCATGAAGTTAAGAAGTGCTAAAATGCATGCTTTGTTTCTGGAAGCACTTTTTAGAGTGGAAACTTTTAGAATAAGAAGGATTCTTCAAGGGAAAGGCTAAAGAAATAATAATAATCACCTGTTGATCTTAATTACACAGGACAAAACATTCTTGAGTGTGTGTTGTAAAGAACAGTCCTGAAACCCCAAAACAGCCTATTAGACTAGTTATAGAGTTTTCCACATCTGACTTTTCAAATTAAATCAATTTCCAACCACCTTTTTATACTTTGCCATCTGTTTCTAAGGCAAAAATTAACACAAGTCTATGGAGGATGAAGTTTGTTTTGTTTCTTTTCAATTTAAGTTTTAGTGAATCATGTTTAGCGTAAATTCCAGGTGGAATGGATCATTGAAATCCAGCATCACACGTACATTTTTTTTAAAGCTTTTGATTAGAGTATGTTGTCTTTCCAATTACATTATATTTGAACCATAGAAATAAATATGCTAAAAAGCATCCAAATAGCATTTGCAGTAGTGCTTCCTAAATAAAGAGGCAGTGCAGTGAACTATCATTTCAATACTGTGCATCTCTACTGAGTACCAAATTCTCCCCTGTGTTAACCCTAACGCATTTTGAAACTGTTCTGTTTTTTTTCTTTCTGAATCTGGAAGTTCACATGCAAATAAATTTTATATATTCTCTATAGGATAATCTGACAAATGTTGACATGCAAGGTTAAACAGCCATCACACATTTAGTATTCTGATTATGTTAAGAAATGATCATGAGTTCAAATACACCCCACTGGAATATAAGAATTCATTACTATATCATAATAAATTTATTTACAACAGCATTTTTTTTCCATTTTTTTCTATGAATAAAGAATGCACTTGCCCTTGAAGTTTGGAAGAAAATGAATAGAAAACACTGTGCATAAATACAGGCAAAATATCTATACCAATATTACATTCCATAACAACTAGGGCAAAAATAACATGAGGCCCAATTTAAAAATAATATATGAGAAATTGTTGGTATATTCAAAGTACTCAATAAATATTAGATATTACTAGACTTTAAAAACTCATGAAAGTCTGACTTTTAGATTTTAAAGGAACACTTGAGGCAATGAAATGCTGGTCTTTTGTGCACTAAAACCTGGACTCATTAAGGAAAAATACAATCCATTTTAAAGATGACAGAGACCATCATTCATCTTCTTAAATCCTATATAATAAAAGGCTAATATGCAAATCGACCCAACAGCAAAATGACTGGTCACTATGACACACACTGACCACCAGGGGGCAGATGCTCAATGCAGGACTTGCCCCCTGGTGGACAGTGCACTCCCACAAGGGGACTGTCACTCTATCAGAAGCCCTGAGCTGGGCTCAAGGCTGGTGAGTGCAGTGAGGGTGGCAAGAGCCTATCTCACCTCTGTGGCAGTCGGACATCCCTGAGTACTCCTGGACTGTGAGAGGGAGCAGGCCAGGCTGAGAGATTCCCCTCCCCGAGTGCACAAATCTCATGCACCAAGCCTCTAGTCCTATATAATAAAAGAGTAATATGCAAATTAGGTGTCACTCCATCACAAAGATGGCCACCCCCACAGCCACAATATGACCACCCCATAGCCACAAGATGGCAGCACCCAGTCCAGCTAAGCCCCGCCACTGAAGTGGTCAGGCCTCTTAGACAGGCAGGTGGCAGGAGAGATGGAGGGCCTGAGGGGTGGAACAGCTGATTAAAGGGGGCTAGGGGTCCCCTGCCCAGGCCGGAGACCTTCCCCAGAGGCTTCAGGCATGGGCAAGGGCAGAGCTGGTGATTGGAGGTGGCAGGGGCAGAGCCAGTGATTGAAGGAGTATAAGGATGCCCTACCCAGGCATAAGGCCTGGGCCAGAGGCCTCAGACCAGGGCAGGGGCAAGGCTGGAGATTGCAGGGGCCTGGGCTCTGTAGAGTCAGTGATTGGAGGGACAGGAGAGGAGCCTGTGATTGCAGGGGTCTGGGCACTGGTGGAGCTGGCTAAGCAGGGTTCTGGAGGTCCCCTGCCCAGGCCTGTAGCCTTGGCCAGAGGCTGCAGTGGGGCAGGGATGGAGCCAGAAGTCTCAGGGCCTGGGCAGGGGCAGAGTCGGTGATTGGAGGGACAGGGACAGAGCCTGTAATCACAGGGATCTGGGCAGGGGTGGAGCCGGCAATGCAGGGGTCTGGGTGCCCTCTGCCCAGGCCTGTAGCCTTGGCCAGAGGCTGCTGTTTCTCTCTGTTTTTCCCTTCTCTTCCACATTTTCTAAAAATCAATGGAAACATATCCTCAGGTGAAGATAAAAAAGAAAAGAAAGAAAGGTCATATCCTATGAAAGACACATTTTGAAAATGCCTAGAGAAAGTTGTCATTTTTCATGGTGAAGGGACTGGAGTCC
>PVJC01049633.1:0-12249 GCA_004026665.1 Murina feae
TTGAAGCTGTGGCCACCTCGTGAGTCTCACAGCCTTTCCACCTGAAAGCTGCCATGTCCCGGAACAGGTCCAAACAGACAGAACCAGGAGCGCTGGCTCCGTTGCTTCTCCCTGTAGATTCACTGCTGTGCTCACAGAGGACTGGACTCTGTAGCAGCCTCCCTACCCCAAGACCCACCTTCAGGCCCCCAATTTCTCTCTCTCTAATCTACCCCCATGGGCCTCAGCAATCCAAATGGGCTGACTACAGTGTAGATATCACCATGTTGCTTCTCTGCTTAAAATCATTCTTTCACATCCTCTATGATGTCAGAAGGGCCTGAGGTTGTGTCCGGCCTGAATCACCGTGGTCACTGGACCCTCCTGTTAAACGCACAAGCAAGAATATTGACCTTACAGGGCTGAGCGAGGATTCTATGAAATAAAATGAACACAACACGAACACATAGCTTAACACATGGTAAGCGCCATACAAGCACCACCATCATCATCATCCTGTGTGTTATGGTTTCCCAGAGACAGTGTCTCATGAGCGAAGTTGAATGAAGAACTTGCAGAAGCAAGAAGGGTGGAGGAGAGGGTCTTAGTCCATAGCCGCTGCTGCCATAAAGACTGCAGAGACCCAGTGGCTTAAGCAACATGTATACCTCACAGTTCTGGAGGCTAGAAGGCCAAGAGCAAGGCGCCAGCAGGTTGGGTGACCGGTGCCCTTAGGGAGCTCCCTCGTGGCCACGGCATGTGCTTGTCAGAGGAAGGGGCCGGGCTCGGCTGTAGCTGGCTCACGGCTAAGATGGTGGAGCTCAGTCTCGGGTCAGGGCCAGAGCTCGGTCTGCGAGTGGAGTCAGAACTCAGACCACAGCTGGGATCAGTCCCGGCCAGAGCCCGGGCTCACGCTGGGACCACCGTTGAGACTCAGCCTGAGGACGGGGGACAGATTTCTTGATGTGAAGTTTAAAGATTTCTGTGAGCATAACCGGTGGCTGAAGCTTGTGGGCCTCGGGCTATAACCCTGCTATGGATGCACTGCGCGCAGAAACGTCATTTCTCTTGGTAAGAAATGCACCTTCCAGCCCACATGCAACATTAATGCAGACATTTTTAAAGCAAGAGGACCGACGTCCGTGATTTATCTTTCAGCAGCACATCTGCCACCACCATCTGCCACACGATGCTCAAAAAGACCTCAATAGGCGTAGCCCTGAGCCTCCTGATCCAAACAGGCAGGAGAAAAGCACAACGCGCCTCCTTGAATGTTCTCGAAGACCCGGTGTTCAGAGAACCCAATACCCCTCAGCTAGCGAGAATGGGCCCAAGTGAGGCACAGAGGTGGAGTGTGTGGTTCTGTGCCACACGGTATGTGCACTGGAAAGCGTTCATCGGGAGGAGAGGGGAGTGGAACGTGGGCTGTCAGCAAAGAGGAGCCGTGGGTCCAGGAGTCAGACTGAGCCTGAGGAGGAGGTGTTGGGACAGGACGCAGGACGACAGGGTGGGGCCAGCGTCCATGCCTGGGGCTCACCGTGCTCTTCACAGGTGACAGGAGCCTGACAGGGGAACCGTGGACACAGCCCTGGAGGGAAGCCCAGCCCCTGTCCCTCAGAGTCAGGAACGCATCGGTGGTCCTCCCCACTGCATGGCTCTGATGCCATGTCCTCCCTCCAAGTTTTCTCTGTGGAGATGGCAGTCCCGCCCATACTGAGCCTTCCTCTCCAGCCTTCCTCCCAAGCCTTGATTCCCAGCTCTCTATAGACTCAACTCTTTCCCCCCCACACACACCCGATTCTTTTATCCAGAAGACAATCTCTTCCACAGCATTCAAAAACTAACTTACAGAAACCATCTTCCTTTAATAAAACCCACATCGAACGATACAATCTTTATTGTTCGTGACAGAACAGGAAAGGTCCCAGCTCTCGCGGAGGAATGAGTCTCTCCCACTCCAGGGCACCCCGAGCCCACGCGCTCCTCGGGCTGCCGTCACACGCTGATCGGAAAGCCTCACTCCCTCTGCTCGACACAGACTCCTCGGCTCGGAAACAGGGGGACGGGAAGAACAAACTCCTGCTGCTCCTTCATTTATTTTTCAAATAATTAAACAGTTAGTGGCTAAACTGCGGCGTAATTGATTGCAAAATTGCTTTTTTAATGAGATTTAGACACTTGAAAATAGCTTTTTTTTTCCCCCTCCAATATACCCAAAGTGAGGTTGGCCATTTGGACCGCAAATCGTCTCCCTGGCCTTTTCCGAGGCCCGTATACCTCAGAGGCTAACAGGGAAAGAGGCAGCTGAGGCCAGCAGTTCGGCCCGTCCCCCAGGAGGGCGGCAGCACCTTCTTCCCAGCATCTCAGAGCACCTGCGTGCCCTTCCCCATTTCCCCCAAGGTGCTGGGTTGTCGGGTTCCTTAGATTACGCTGGGCTGCCCCTTATTTTCTTATTTTAAAATATATTTTTAATTGATTTCAAAGAGGAAAGGAGAGGGGGGAGAGAGATAAAAACGTCAATGACGAAAGAGAATCATTGATCAGCTGCCTCCTGCACGCTCCCTACTGGGGAGCAAGCTTGCAACCTGGGTGTGTGCTCTGACAGGGAACCGCACTGTGACCTCCTGGTTCACAGGTCGATGCTCAATCACTGAGCCACACTGGCCAGGCTGTCCCCCTCATTTTCTGGTTCGGATGCTGAAGTCTGCTGTGGGAAGCCGTGTCTCCTACAACTCAGCCTACGTGACCATGTGCGTGGCACTCACAGGGAAACATGATCCCCTCCCCTCCCCCCTCCCCGAGTGTGCATGGCACAGGGACCCACCTGGCTGGCAGTCAAGCCTCAAGCTCCCCAGGAGGGAGGTCCTCCTGTTGGGCTGATGAAGACAGGGCGGCTGATGCATCCCCAGATCTCCTCAACGCCAGAGCATGAACAATGGCTCCTAGTGGCTGCAGCGCCCATTCTCCAGAGCCACCTGTCTGTAGCTGGAGTTTCACTGGAACACGGCCACGTCCATTCATTTACCTGTGGCCCATGGCCTGGGGCCATATGTGCACTAGATGTAACCACAGAGATGAGTGGTTACAACAGAGACCATGAAGCATCCTATATAATAAAAGGGTAATATGCAAATTGACCCTAACAGCAAAACCACTGGGAATGACTGGTCACTATGACACACACTGACCACCAGGGGGCAAACACTCAATGCAGGAGCTGCCCCCTGGTGGTCAGTGTGCTCCCACAGGGGGAGCTCTGCTCAGCCATAAGCCAGGCTGCTAGCTGCCAGCACAACAGTGGTGGCGGGAGCCTCTCCCACCTCCTCAGCAGAGCTAAGGATGTCCGACTGCAGCTTAGACCTGCTCCCCACTGGCAAGTGGACATCCCTCTAGGGCCCCCAGGCTGCCAAAGGAATGTATGGCTGCCAGCTTAGGCCAGATTGCCCAGGGAGCAGGCCTAAGCCAGCAGATGGACATCTCCCGAGGGGTCCCAGATTGCTAGAGGGCACAGGCCATGCTGAGGGACCTCCCCAAGTGCACAAATTTTTGTGCACCAGGCCTCTAGTTACATATATACCTCCTGGTCCCAAACAGAACAAGTCTGCTCTGGAGATTGCCAAACAGCGTCACCTGCAGGCACAGCCAGTGAGTGACCAACCTGGGGTCTGGAAAGCCCACGTCCTTGTCTCCTGGCAGGGCTGGCCCTGTGGGGAGTCTGCCCTCCCTCTGAGTGACAGGCACTGGCCGAGGCTGGGACCAGCTGGGAGCCTCACTTGTCTGGCTCCTTTCCCCCTTCTCTCACCTCCCTCAGGAGAAGAATAGCAGGTTAAACTAAAAATGCAGCTTTCTGAAAGATAAGACTTCAGCTCCTTTTGTGAGGCTTCTGGTTTTCAAACAGGTGCCCACATGCCAATCTAAAAACCACAGTCCTTCTGAGGAGCTGATTCAAAGGGGCAGAAATTTAGTGGGGTTTTATAAGGCATGGGGCCATTTTGTTGATTTACCATCGAATCCCCAAGCTCAGCACAGGGCCTGGCAGACGGGGAGGGGCCGAGACTTGCATGAATGAATGAACCCTGGCTCATCAATACTTCTCACTCTTGATCAGAAGAGGATACTGGGGGGTCCAAGAGGTGAAGTGCTCCCCGCCCCCCCTCCCCCCCACCGCCACCACATCACAGCTACACAACCCCTGGCTATTATACCCAGAAGTCGTGGTCCCCAAAGACTACAAGTGAGCCCCAAAACCGTTGCAAGAACATGAGAGCTTTATTATACAAGTTAACTTGGACTCCCCACTTGCCCGCCGCACAATGGCACGACGGGGGAGGAAGTGCCAGTTTCAGGCAAACCAAAGGATTTATAGGGCCGGAAGTAGTGGGTGGGGTAACGCGTGTGGCCCCTGTTGATTGGTCAAGGGAAGGTCCTTGGCCAGGCATTTCCTCTGCATCCCTATTGGCAGATCTTCACTCTCGCACCGCCCTTCCGCCCTTACACTGGCATTGTGGCCTGGAGCTCAAGGCTGATTCTGGAGTCAGTGAGGGCCTGTTCTTCTGGCCTGTGGCTCAGACTTGAGACCATACAGACACTAAGGTCAACGTCTATCATGAAACTCATTTTTTAAAAATGAATATCAACTTGCATCTTACCTACGGAACAGTGATCGAAGGCAAGTATGTATTTCAAAGACAATGTAGTTTTAATTCTGTAAAATTTCCAAATGGAAATGCCCTCAGGCACATCTCCCACATGAGGTTGGATTTACCCAGAACCAAGAGTCAGACACAGCCCGGGAGATGGTCTCTTATGATGCGACCTCTGGCAAGCCACTGCCTGGCCCTGGAGTTTATTCTGAGTTGTTACACGGGGGGTGGGATCAGATGCTCCCTGGAGTCTTTTCCTACTCAAAGAAAAATGCTATAATCAATTATATCCGGGCACTAGGCCAACATTTCACGTTCTCTCGGTAACCTGCTCTGTAAGCGTATGCGAAGGCAAAGGCATTTTCGGATTTACTCAAAAGCACTTGGGAAAGCTGAGATGAGGGCCCTCCAGGCAGCTCTGGATTTGGGTGTCTAGTGAGAGAGAGCTGGGGATCAGGGGAGACGGGCTGGGCGCAGCCGAGTCGCACAGGCACCGTGGACCCCAGCATCCCGTACGTGGCTCAGGCACGGGTGCCCAGGGGCTGCTATGGCCAGCCTGTCACTTTGCAAGGACGCTGACGCCCACAGCAACTCTCTCCCTTCATCTTCGGAAAGTGACCATTATGGTGATTCTGAGCCATTAACGTAATAACAACCACGAGCTTGTAATGGAGCTCTACAGGCGGCAGGGAGGAGAGCAAAGGCCAGTTCCTCACCCACCAGGCAGCAGGCTAGTCTCTGAGGACTAGCTCCCCTCCCAGAGCCACCTGGCCGAGGAGAGGGGACAGGAAGGATGCAGGCCGGAGCGGGGCTGCTGGGACTTTCCAAGCCAGAGCCCGTGTGCTGGGAAGGAAGTGCTGGACAGAACTTCTTTGGGGCTTGTTCTGAATAGCAATGAGTGGCACGCCGAAGTCAAGATTCGTATTTCTTATTTTTCAAAAGCCGCATTGATGGGAACCAGCTCATAATACAAACAGTGGTGATTGCAATCACTTGCTGTTCCCATGGCAACAGACAAGATTAAAAGGGCAAACAACGGAGCCGGAACTGTCTTCCGATTAAACTCTCCGGATTTTAATTGCCAGGCAGCACGCTCCAACATGGAGTCCCAGGCTCGCTGCTTCACAGAATGCACCCCCCTTCTCTGTGTCCGAGGGGGGGCCCCCCAGGCTGGCCCGCACGCCTCCAGTCCAGGACATGAAGCACAACAAGAAGTCATCAGGGAGCTTCCTGAACACCTCCAGAGATGGGGGGGGGGGGCTCACCCCACCACTGGCTGCAATAGGGGCCCTCTTAGCAGCCAGTGGGTGAAGCCACAAAGGTGTGGGTTTGGGCGGCTCAAACAAGAATGAAGACCATGGTGGGCAATAGCATGGATTTTTAAATATATTTTTTTATTGATTTCAGGAGAGAGTGATAGAAACATCAATGATGAGAGAGAATCGTTGATCAGCTGCCTCCTGCATGCCCCACACTGGGGATGGAGCCCACACCCCGGGCATGTGCCCTTGACCAGAATCGAACCTGGGACCTTTCTGTCCACAGGCCGACGCGCTATCCACTGAGCCAAACCAGCCGTGGGAATAGCATGGATTTTAATCAAAGCCGACACGCGTGGCGGCTGGTTCTCAGTGTCCACCCTCACCTGCCGAGGAGCAGCACCAACAGCCAGTGAACCCAACAACTGCCACGCATCACACGCTGGGGTCGACACGACCTCATCTGACCTTCACCGCTGCTGCAGCAAGCGTTATTATTATTCCTACTTTGCAGGCGAGGAGGCCGCAGCTCTGGGAGATGAAGGCCAAGCTCACACACTCGAGTAGCAGAACTAAGACTGAAACTCAGACCCATCTGACCCCAGAGCCTATGCTTTGCCTCCACTTTATCACTGGAGGAAGGACTCAGCTGGATTTGAAGACAGTTGCCCGGCAGGGGCAGGCAGTGGTGAGAAAGTGGCCCAGAAGTCACTGGGCCTGGCCGCACTGCATGCTGTTCTCTGAGCCCCAGGGGCCTCCAGAGGGAGGAATGCCAGTCCGGGGCTGGGGCTCAGCTCGCCTCTCTGGCTGTGGCCTCCTGGCAGGTGGCACTGCTCCTGCTGCATTCCTTGAGCGTTTGTCTGTGGTTTCCAGGGCTCCAGCGTTGCCTGGCTCCAGCCCCCTTCTCCCCCACGCCCTGAGTTCTCCCCTCACATGCTGCCCTGCATTTGATCAGCCTGGTTCAAAGTCACCTCCACAGGCCCAGGGAGAGGCGGATCTCTAGAAAAATAATACTGAAATAAAACAACAATGAATTCACAAAGAAAGTGACAATGAAATAAGCCACACGGGATAGCTGAGTCACAGATGAACCGGGGTCAGGGCTGTGGGGAGAAATAAGGTGGGGATGGGTGTGCAGGGGGGACATGGAGGCCCAGCTTTGGGCAGAGCAGTCAGGGGAGCGCTGGCTTTCGGGTAAGAGCCCTGCCGGAGACGAGGGAGGAGCCACGTGGAATCAGAAGCAACGTGAGTGCAGTTTCTGTGAGGGGAGCATACAAGGACCAACGAGACTCATGAGGCCGGAGTGGACTGAACCGGGACAAGACCCACATGGGAGTGTGAGTGGAAGAGCAACTGATCGCCCTTTCCTTAAAGGGGCCCCTCCAGCTGCGGTGCTGAATAGACCATCAGGGCACAATGGTGGCAGCAGAGAAACCAATTATGAGGCACCCAGGGAGGTGGGGGGGGGGGGGGGGCTAATGGTGGCATGGCCCTGGTGGTGACAGGGAGAGACGGTAAGAAACAGAGTCTGAGTACCTTTTCCAGGTAGAGGCGACAGGTTTGCTGAGATGGGCCGTGGGGTGTGAGAGAGGTGGGGCATCGGAAGGACCCGAAGTTCTGGCCCTGAGCGGCTGGGAAGATGCAGCGGCTGGTAACTGGGGCAGGGAGCAGTGCCCGCAAACGTGGTGGGGGCAGCAGGCAAGACACGAGCAAGACACGACACTGTGTTTTAGACACGTTCAGGTTGAAAGCTGCTGGGTATCCAAGGGGGGGGTGTTGAAAAGGTGATCGATACAGAGGTCTGGAGGGGTCTGGGCTAGAGATGGGAATGTGTCGGTGGTCAGCACACGCCCGCCACTCGAAGCCATGGAGACAGGATGAGGTCGGATGAAAGGCAATGAAAGGGAAAACGTAAGGGCGTGAAAGAGAGCCGCATGCAGACCAGCACCTGGCTGGGCAGTGAACACCATTCATACAGTCACGATAATACGAACACAGCATACTGATTTAGCCAAAATGATGTTGGGAAGAGTTAAGATTTAAATTCCATTTCAGAGTGTTAAAGCTGAAGATTCATAGCGGGAAATATACGGATAACGTATGAAACCTACCAATCCAGACTTAGTCGTGTAAGAGGTTCCTGGTTCAGAGAGACTGGAAATTGCCCTAAAAGAAAGCACCACCCTTCCCCCTTCTCTCCTCCCTCTTCCCCCTCCAACCTCCCCCTCTCCCCTGCCCCCCACCTTCAGTGAGTGGCGCTGTCCTGACCCTGTCTGGCTGGACTCTGGGAGGAAGGGCAAGACGGGTCTGAGTTGGTAAGTGGCACCTTTGTGGAATGGCAACTGTGTGTGCACAGTGACCACTCAACAAATGGGACCGTCCACGTCACTACCGACGCCAGCCCACGCCCACAGGCTGCGTCTGGTCAGTGGCCTGTATCATTATCATCATCGGGCATGTGGTTTAAAGAGTTAAATCGGGGTGAATGTTGGAATGTGTGTTGAAAGGGGAGCTTTCATTTTAATCATGCTGCTTCTTCCGTTGCGGTCGCCAGGACGCCGTTCCTGGAGGATGGACCGCTTTTCCAGAGACTCTGAGCTTTCTCCAGGCTGCGCGCTTCCGCCAGCAAACACTCCCACAGCAGCAGCAGACGGCCCGGCGCTATCTGATAGAAAGCGCTGTTATGAGCTGGATGCTCACTGCGATGAAAAGGATGATATGTGGATTCGGGTTTTATTATTTTAAGCCTTTTACCGGGTGGAATTTGTTTCCATTGCAGACGCAGACCTGTGACCCAGCGGACACACACTGATAATGAGCAAGCGATAACTCAGCGCCTCCGCTGCTGCCTTCCACCTTCCTGGGTCTCTCTATATCATTTGTGGTTTATTTGGTAATTTTACTTTTTCTTTACTTGAAACCAGGATGGGTTTTGCTCCTCCAAGTAGATTTTAATGCAGTTGCTGAAGGTTGCAGGAGTATGTGTGTTGCGGGGGGGTGAGAACGCATGGGTAAAAGATGCTCCATTAAAGTAAGGCTGAGTCTGAAACTGCAAACTGAAAGCTAATCATTACGGACCTTTCGGAAATGTATTATTTCTACTTTTTTTTTTTTTTACTGATTTTTTTTTTTTTTTTTGAGAGAGAGAGAGAGGTGGATGGGAGATGTGTAACATTCATCAGCTGCCTCCTACACACCCCTTATAGGGATCTAACCCCCAACCCAGGCATGTGCCCTGACTGGGAATTAGACCAGCAACCTTTTGGTACACAGATGACACTCATCCAACTGAGCCACACCAGCCAGGGCTGGAGTGAATGTATTTTTTAATTGTGGATTTAAAGAAGAATAAAATTGGTCAGGATAACACAATGCAATGGGAGGAAGCACCTTGGGCAGTATTATCCTAACGCTAATTAGATGCATTTCCCTGTTTGAGATTTGCATACAGAATGATCTCAGTTTTAGTGGGGAGAAATTCTAATTGATGGATTGGATTACTGTCATGGAATTTTATTTTCCTTTTGTCTGTAAGAGGAAGCTCCACAGAATGTGAAGTGGGAGAGGCGGACATCAAGTCACCCTTACTAGCAACTGCAGCTCTTGTGCTCAGAACGTAGTGAAATTCACTGAGAAATACCACATTGTCGTTGTGCTTCTGTTTCTTTATTTCAAATGTTCCGGCTGGTGCCAAGGATGAGCAGGGATTAATGTTTCACAGTGTCAAAGGGCTACCTGGAATCGCAGCTGGAAAGTGGTGTCATCAGCAGGTCACCCCTAGCTTACCAAAACCAGTGGTTCTTGTACCTCTTCATCCAAGGAGCGTGGTCCTCCCTTTGGAATGCAGTCGGCTCTGCTGACCCGGTTCTTGGCAGTTCGGGTAGGAATACGTAGGTGGACTCCCCAGGGAGTGTCCACCTTGAAGAGTTGGAAAGTCAGGAATCTCATACACAAGGGATAAAATATTTTATGGGAGACAACTGCGAAATGGAAGGATAAGAATGAATATGTGAATAATGGAAGGATGAGCCCCAGCGCAACCAACTAACCACACCAGCCGGGGCCATCCTGAGCTTTGAATTAGGCCTAATGCGGACAGAGAAACACATGCGCCCGTTAGTCAATCCCCACTGCCTGTTCCCTCGGATGCCTGAGGTGCAGATGAAGGCCCCCACTTCCTGGTGATGGAAGCAGGGTGATCACTGAGCAGGCAGCTCCCTGAGATCCCCATCAAGACCCCGCCGCCCTATGGCCCTCAGTCCTTTTGGTGAATGACCCACCCCTGTGGGCAGGAATATAGGACCTGCTCCGCTCTGCCCAGGCCCTCCTTGCCCCAGGGGAGCAGCTGCCCGTTCGGTTGGTTCCATGGGAATTCTACCTGGCGGGAGGGCAGGGGCTTGAGTTCGCCAGGGGAGCACCTTGGCCTTCTCAGCCAGGTCACAGCCACCGAAAAGTGATGGGAGAGCAGATTTGGATGGAAGGACGGAGGTCAGCATCCGAAGGCCCCACCCCAGGGCAGCACGGGACTTCAGATCCTACCAGCCAAGAAGGGAAGCCTCGTGGCCAGGGGTCAAAGGGAGTCAGATAGTTGCTAACTGGTCCCAACCAGCGCAGAAATGGGTTCCCAGAAGTTGCAGGAAGACAGCAAGTCTGGGCTCCGAATCCCACCCTCCGCCTGCGGGGGCTGCATCTGGTTCCATCCCGAATCAGCCAAACGCAAGTCCATGGGGCTCCGGAGGGGACCCCGGCCTCAGAGTCATGGGTTCTAAGCTCATGCAAGGGAAGTGTCCTGCTCCTTGAAGGTGACCCTGCAGGTCGTGAGCCTGGCCTTCAAGTGCTCTGCAGCGCCCCCTTGCGTTCTGTGAGCGCCATCGTCCACACAGGTGAGTCACCAACGCCAGGAGATCCCTTCTGCTCCTGGACTCCAGTCCCGGAAGCAGGGTCGCGTCTTGGCGTATTCCCCCACATCGTCAAATAGAGCCTTGGACCTGCTGACGGGACGCCTGTGTTCTTCAGGCCGTGCCGACGGTTCTAAAAACTCCTCCGAAGACCCCAAAAGACGGCATCTGCTGGCAACAGCGCGGGCTTGTTCCTGACTCCTGCTGCAGCTCAATGGATAGTCCTTCGTGCGTCCAGACACCCTCTGGGCTGGGGCCTCCCGTCGTCACACTTACAGCTTCAGTGACGCTTTGGCATCATCAGTGGGCAGAGAGGGGTTTTAGGGGCCAAGCTCAGAAGTGGCACACATCACGGCACCCCCACTCTACCGGCCAGAGCTCAGGCATGGGAACCCCTCTACCTGCGAGGGGAGCTGGGGAGCAGGCAGCTGTGAGCCCAGGGGTGCCCATCCATCGTCTCTGTCACAAGAGTCCTTCCCCTGTAGTGACAGCCTCTCTCAAGCTGCTCCTAATCCCCCAGAAATCACCAGGTTCAGGTCCTCCCCTGCCGCGTGGAGCCTCCTCACAAAGCGAAAAAAGCACTGAGGGGCCGCCTCTGATCCCCACTGGCCGGCGGGCCCCGTCACACAGCTTCCCTGGGAGCTGGCGTCTGCGCTGCCAGTTCCCACCGAGGGCAGCTGTTCTCCCATCCACCACAGCCAGGCTTGGCGGCAGGAGCATTTGGTGAGACAGCTGACGCCTCCCTGCTCAGAGGGAACCCCTGTGCGGCGGCTGCCCCCCTGCCAAGCCTCCCCTCCGAGGCCCAGGGCGCCTTTCACGTTCCTTCCTCGGCTCTAGACTTGGGGCACATGCAGGCCCTGGAGACTGAGCCGCAGAGAAGACGCGGCAGCCCTGAGGGGCAGCGGGACAAGAGACCTGGGGAGAGAGAGGTGTTTCTGAAAAGACAGATGCAGAACTGCCTGCAGGAGGAATGCAGGGCTTTGAGACCAGTGTCGCTTCTCTTGGTTCCAAGCCACAAAGGGGCCCTGGGAAGGAGCTGGGAAAGCGCGGAGAGACGGGTGTTGGCTGTTTGTGATGTTTATGATGAAGAAGGGGCGGGCGCAAAAGGGGCGCTGCTCGCAGGGGCACCAAAAGGCCACGCACAGCAGGCTCCCGAGGCGGAATCGCTCCCTCCCCCACTGGCAGCAGCTGGAGGAGGCTGTGAAAATCCACTCTCACCTGGAGCCTTGGGGGGGGAGGGGGCGGGGAATCTGCCAGGCACAGAGACACCAGCACTTGGGCTTCGGAAGGCAACCGTGGGGCTGGGACTGCGGGGGGCGGCGTGTATGGAGGGGACTCGGGTGACAGCAGGCACAGTGATCGTAACCCGCAGAGAGCCCAGTCCTGAGCACTCACAGTCCGCCTGGCCTAACGCTGGACGCACAGTAACTAATCTGACCCTCCCAGCCCCCCAGCTAGGCAACTCCCATC
>PVJC01049634.1:0-12089 GCA_004026665.1 Murina feae
ACCCAGCTACTTTCATGAGTAACAAGCTCAAGGAGAGGACTTGTTGGGTACCTAAGCCCTGTTGAAGTGAGTTTTGCTCCATGATATTAACCATTGCACAGCTGCTCCTCCACAGTGGTTAGACCAGTCCTTGCAACCAATAAACATCAGGGTAAATCCCTCCCATTAACAAGCCAAAGGCAGTAAAGGCTCAACTCTAGCAGGAGATTGTACATAGCTCACACAGAGGGCTATATCTGGATCACCCAGCTTGGTTGAACAGGAAAGCTACTCCACAGGGCATCTATTGCTTGAGGCTACTCCACCAAGACTGGGAGATATAGTAGCTCTACCTAATACACAGAAACAAACACAGGGAGGCAGCTAAAATGAGAAAAAGAAACATGTCCCAAATTAAAAAGTAGAACAAAACTCCAGAAAAAGAACTAAACAAAATGAGGATAGACAATTACCTGATGCAAAACACTGCTTACAAGATACTCAGTGAACTTTGGGGAAGATTATATAAACTTAGTGAGAACTTCAACAAAGAAATAGGAAACATAAAAACAGAGATAGAAATTACCAAATAGAACCAGTCCAAAATGAAGAATATGCTAATATGAAATGAAGACTACATTATAGGGAATAAATAAAGTAGATGAAGCAGAGGGTCAAATCAGTGATTTAGAAGATAAGGAAGCAGAAAATACCAAATCAGAAGAGCAAAAAGGAAAAAAAGAAAGAAAGGAAAAATTGAGGATGGTGTAAGGAGCCTCAGGACAACTTTGTAAGTTATATAAATGTCTGATCTCAGAGTTGTGCAACTGATATTAATAGACTGTTGTACATAAATTATAATTAAAAAATAAACATATTTTAAAATATCAAACCCAAAATCAATTAAAAAATAATATATTACAGTGATATTTGTTTTATAATAGGAATGATTTAATAACAGACAATGCAGAAATTTAGTCTATAAATTAACTAATTCAAATACAGAATCCTGTGATCATCACTACTTATATAGAAAATTAATTTTTAAAATGAATGCTCATTAATGGTGATGATTATGAATAAGAAATACAAGGAGGTAAAGGCTATAAGAAAAACTTTAAGGGAAGGCAGGGGAGGGTTGAGAGGGGCAAGAGATCAACCAAAGGACTTGTATGCATGCATATAAGCATAACCAATGGACACAGACACTAGAGAGGTGAGGGTATGTGCCAGAATAAGGGGAAGGAGGCTAGCAGGAGAGCAATGGGGGAAAAGGAGACATATATACTATTATTTGTAACTAGTAGCCCTGCACACAAATCTGTGTGCCAGTAGGTCGCTGCTGCCCTCCTGTAGCTCTCTGCCTGCTGCCCCACCCTCCTGCAGCTCTCCCTGCCTCTCATAGTTTGTTGCCCTGCCCTCTCCTGTAGCTCTCTGCCTCCCTGCCTCCCACTTGCTTGCTGCCCTGCCCCTTCCTATAGCTCTCTGCAGCCTACTTGTACCTCACTGGCCCACCCTCCTGCTAATCCATGATCGGGTCATGAAGCGCTTGGTCATTATGCATCAGAACATAACAGCTAATTAGCATATTCCTCTCTTATTATATAGGATACTTTAAACAATTAAAAAAACTTCATCATCCTAAATGAGGCTCTTTCAGATTGTTTTCTTTAAGACAAAGATGTTCACTGTATCAGGGCCTTAGCCCATGCCTCACATTCTCGTGGCTCATCGTTTATGCCACGCATTATAGCCACATGGGTAGGAGCTAACATTGTCTCAACTACCTCACACATTTTCACTGTCTTTCCTATAATGACTTGAGAATCCTGTGAAAATTTAATAGTATTCATGCATGTAAGGCCTGAAAGGGCGAATGAGTTCATAACTCATGGACAATTCTTGAAAAATGGGGGATGTGAACCAGAAGATAAGTGCTCCTCTCTTCCTTCTTTTAAGTGAACATCTGTGAGGTGTAGTCTTCATGGCATCTTCTATGATCTTGATGATAGCAGCCCCATTTGGCACAGAGGCGATCAATCAGTTACTTGCCCTTGTATTCGCTTTCCCTCCTTATACATTTGACTCTCATCAGTCTCCTGCCCCTCATCCTTGCAAATGAATTACTTGTTTTTCTTGGTTAATCCTGGATAAGATAAGGCTGTCATCATGCTATTCAGCACTGTGCTGGGGTCTTATACTGTGACTGAAAGTATAAGCACTGGAAGAAGGATATACACACTAATGATACCTGTACATGTTACAATTCTTTAATTAGAACATTCAAAATAATTTGAAGATAGATTACTGAATATATTAAGAGAATTTAGAAATCTGAATTGATATAAGAATAATTATATATCTATATACCAACAGTACATAGCTGGATAGTAAAAAAAAAATTTAATAAACATAAAACCTATATGCAATGGTAGCAGAACATCTAGGTGCATTTAAATAAACATATTTAAGGCTTCCAAAGGAAAAATTTTAAATTATACTAAGGAAATAAAGACAATGGAAACATATACTATCATGGATAATAGTAAGTTAATATCATGAAGAACTCATTCATCTTGAAATCTACCTATAAATTCAATTAAAATTCCAACAGCAATATTTTTGGAGATTGATTACTCAAGTCTCAAATTTTTTGAAATATTAAAGTACCAAGAATATTCAAGGCATTTCTGAAGAGAAAGTCAGGATGAGTGTGCTCTTACTCTGTTGTAGATTAGAACTTAGTTTGAAACCTGATAATTACATAAAAAAGAAAAATAGGAATGTGTTGGAGGGAAGACCTGCAAGAGTGAATGTGGTTGATGCATCTGGAATTTATAGAAATGTCACGTTATAAAATAGGTTGGATTCCACAGATCAGGAATTAGTATTTATAGTAGAGGGGGGAAATTGGAAAATGTGTAATACGATGGCATTTTAGTAGCCATTGGGGATGAAGAAGATTTGAAAGAAAGGCTAGATTGGGAGGCTTTTAAATTACAGGAAATGAGTATGTAATAAGTAAAATAAAAGCAATATATCATTTTAAGAAGAACTAATGGATTTTGGTTCGTAAAGTCTAAACTAAATTAAGACAATTATTGAGTAGGTTCTATGTGCTAGGCACTTGACATATATTATTGATAAGCAATTCACACCAGGCAGATTTTATTATTTTAAAATAATATATAAGAAAACTAAGTTTCAGAAAGATTAAATTATTTATCAGAAACACTGAACCAATAAGTAATTGAGTCACAATTCATGTTTTATTTGACCTATGACTTCTATTCTGAATAAAATGGTATGTAAATAAAAATCATTATGATATGTAGATATGGTAGCAATTGTTGAGGGTGGCATTGAAATGATGCCAGTTTGATAGAGAACAATACTATATTTTATACCTTTATACTCACTCTGAATTTTCTCCAGAAGAGTGTAACAGATTGTCTGAAACACAAATAATCCAGAGTGGAGAATAAGCTCAAAAGGGACAATTTAAACTCATATTTATATTCATAACTTAGAATTTGGTCGTGACTTTGAAAGAGTACTTCCAGGGGTCCTGTGTTCTCTCTATCCTCACTGGTTTACTGTGTGATCTTCAGCGGATCGAGTCAGCTCTCTGCTCCTCATTTCATCAGTAAAATGACAATCAGTGCCAGCCCTAATTATCACATAGGATAACTCTGATAATCATGTGAGTCATGAATGCATGAGGAGACAATTCTGCATGATGGATTACAAATTCCATTCTATTCATTTTAAGTATCAAAATGTGATTCAAGCAAGGAATCTACTCTAATAAAAGTGTAATATTGAAATTAACCATTTCTCCGGGATGCCTAAGCCACGCCCACCAGCCTATCAGAGTGGCTGTATGTAAATTAACCCAGCTAAGATGGAGGCCAGCAGCCATGGAGAGAGCAGCAGCAGGTGAGGCTTGGGCGGCAGCAGTGGGCAGCAGTGCGGGCAGGGCGGGTGGTGGCAGGTACAGCGCGGGCAATGGTGGTGGCTACTGCAGAGTCTGAGGCGCTTGGGGACCCGTGGGCCGGCCCTGCACCCCAGTGGCTGTGAGCCCTGGGTTGGCTGGTGCTGCTGCCGCTGGGGTTCAAGGCGCGTGAGGATCTGAGAACCAGGGGGCATGGCCAGCCAGACCCATCCAGGAATCCCAGCCGCTGCCCTGGCCTAGGCCAGGCTAGGGCCATGGCTGCTGATGAGGGGATGAGGGGGCATGAGCCATTGAGGACCCTGCAGGTGGTGCCCAGCAGCACCTGCTTGCCCATCTCTGTGGTGTGGAGCAGACAGGCCTGGCATAGAGCAGAGAACCACGTGGAGTGGGTCCAAGCCATCAATAGCACATCTCCTTAGGGCTCCCGAATTGGATAAAGTGCAGGTCCAGGTGAGGGACCTCCTCGCTTTCCCTCCCCCTCCCCCACCCGCACCCCCACCCCCACCTACCTGTGCACGAATTTTGTGCACTGGACCCCTAGTAAGTTAATAAACTCATAACTACTCCATGGATGAAAAGATGAGCAAATATTTAAAGAAGTCTTTCCCTACTTGTCTTCCAATGAAAATATGATGTTAATTGGGTCTGAAATGAATAATTAATAAAGAGCCCCTTTAGAACCTTGCCTCCATCCAATGTGTATACATTTATTATACAAAGTAATCAGTAACGGGATGAACTTTTTACATTTACATATTGTAACATTTAGAAGTCATTTAAAACACACCATCTTATATTGTTCAAATGCCTAAGTCAAATTAACATTTTAAATTTCCTCAAAACTGAATATTGGTTAAGACTTTATATAGTCTTTTGTATAGAGACATTACTTAAATGGATATGACTATCCCCATCTATTGCTTTTTATGACAATAGATGTATATAGAGGATGAATTTCAGTGATATAACAGAGAAAGTCTTGATTGAAGAGTATAAGCATAACATTTCCTAAAGCCACAGCAGTTGTAAACATGATTGAGGAGAGTAAGTAGGTTTGCCAAGGCCTGATAGAGTAGAACAATAATTTCAATCAAAATGATAACTGATTTTCAAGCACTATTGCTACTATAAAAGCAGAGACTAGTAAACTGCAAAAATTTTATTTGACCTGCAAATGGATCGGATACATAACTCCTAGAAAGAACATAACTGGTTTGAATATCCATTTTTTCATAGCCTCTATTTTCTTCTTTTATTATCTCAGTTAATTGTCTTAGGAAATGATTTTATTTTATGTTTTTTAAGAGAAATTCAGTGACAATTTTATACACTAAACACATGCATACAAACACATGCACACAAGTGTTTGTGTGCATATATATGTGTGTGTGTGATTTTGACTTAAATATGAAGTGTATCTGGAAGATCATGTATTCTAGTCTGTTCATTTTTCTATCCATACATCTATTATCTTTAATGGCTCTTTGTTGCATATATAATCAGATTCCTCTTCTCTGTGGTTGTCTGGCTATCTCCTTTTGGATATTCTTAAGAACTTCCAATTTAGCATATTTAAATTCAATTCTATTATCCCTGCCTATCAGTTATGTGATGCATAAGTATGTCACGCCAGTGATTAACTGGGTGTGATTTCCACTTAAATGTTATAACCAGTAATCATAAAGCATCCAATAATAATGTGAAGTCCATATTTGCAGAGTTACAATGGTTAACATAGCTTATATTTACTAATGTACATTAATTAACATAACTGAAATTAATCTTAATATTTCTGAACCATATGTCATTGCATATTTGTGACTAATTTTGAATTTACTTTAGCATGTAAAAGTGTTTATGAGAATTGTCTAGTTTTCCAGTTTGTCATAGGAAAACACTTTAATCAGAATGTTTCCACAGCTAACAATATATGTGGGTTAGATTTTTGGATTCATTAACATTATGTCTGAAAAAAATTGTTACACACACATAATAAAGTATTTGAATGATGAATTGTTATATAAATTTAATTAATATTTCATTCATAATTATTAAAATCTGCTAGCATGACATATTTTAAGCTTGGAATAGCTTTTCTTAATTAGTTGTTATTGCTATTATTTTTTTATATTATTACTAGCACATCTCTGCTAGGGATTAAATGGAATCACCAAAGAGAAGCTAAATATCACCACCTCTTCAGATTTTTTTTTTACTAATTTACCAAGTAGGAAAGGCACATCTATGATTTGCATCAATATTCATCATTACATCCTTTAGTTGTGCTACATATGGCATGAAAAAGTAGACTCAAATGAACTTTTTCATATTCGTGTTTAGGAGACATTGAAAAGCACTGCATTTTTAAAGGTTTTCTTTGGTGCTGGCTGGTGTGGCTCAGTCAGTTGAGGCATCATCCTGTGCACAGAAAGGTCACAAGTTTGATTCCCAGGCAGGTCACATACACAGGTTGGGTTCGATCCCTGGTTGGGTGCATATGAGTGTGGCTGATTATGTTTCTCTCCCAACAGTGTTTCTCTCTCTAATTCTCTCCCTTCCTCTCTCTCTGAAATCAATAAGAACATATCTTTGGGTGAGGATTTTTAAAAAGTTTTCTTTGTAAGATCAGCAGTGATCATGATACTCAGTTTTAGATGACTCGTAGTAATTTATTGATTATTTTCTTTAGAAGTTTTTGAGGGTTAGTTTCTATATTTTTTCTTTTATATTGTGTGATTATTGTCGTTGTATTGGAGTAGCAAATGAAACACTGGTGTGAATGGTTATAAATTCTTTGTTCTGTGTTCGAATATGTATTACAGATGTAAAGTACAATTATATAACTTAAACAATTGAGTGAATGGCCAGCATAGTTAGAGAACAAAATGGAGAGTTTTTCTCTAGTTTTTTTGTTGTTGTTTTGTAATTTAAATCTACCAAATGTATCAAGTGACTATTCAGTGTAAAGCATGTTATAAGTATATGAGAGAAGAACTGGACCTGTGCTTCAGATACTTATCTTCATAAGCTGTAAAAACACTGAAGCAGTCAAGGCATATGACAGCTCCAACCCGTGGTCGTGATGGGATCTTTACAGTGGGCAAAGATTATTTTAAGCCAGTGTGACTGAAGAAGGCATCAGGGAAGAAAAGGATTTGATGGGAGACATCACAGTTGGGGGCTTTTAGGTAGATGCATAAAATCACAAGCAATAGTGTTGTCAGGAGGGAGTACATGGGAGGAGAGGGGCAAAAGTCATTTTACATTTGTTGGTACAGAAAAAGACATGCAGGTTTATTAACTCTGTGTTTTACATACTCACAATTGTAAACGTCCTTTTGCCCACACCTATATTTATTTACATACATCTTCTGAGAAACTAGGGTGGAAATTAAGTTGTATTTTAGGACCTGAATGCCAAACTAGAAATGTTGGAATTTAATCCCTAAGAAATGAGGAGCAAAAGAGCAGTTGGAAATCTGGACCACTCTTGCTGTCAAAAAAGATTTCCTTCTTTTTTATGGCTGAGTAGTAGTCCACTGTGTAAATGTACCACAGCTTTTTTATTCACTCGTTTCCTGATAGGTACCTGGTCTGCTTCCAAATTGTGACTATTGCAAATAATGCTGCAATGAACATACGGGCACATACATTCTTTTGAATTAGAGTTTCTATTTCTTTGGATATATTCCAGAAGTGGAATTTCTGGGTCATAAGTGTTGCCAATGTTATCACTGATAAGGGTTTAACCTCCAACATTTACAAAGAACTCATGCAACTTAACAAAAGGAAGATAAACAACCCAATCAAAAAATGGGCAATGGACCTAAATAGATACTTTTTGAAAGAGGACATAGGAAGGCTAAGAGACATATGAAAACATGCTCAAAGTCACTAATCATCCAAGAGATGCAAATCAAAACAACAATGAGGTACCATCTCACACCTGTCAGAATGGCTATCACCAACAAATCAACAAAGACAGGTGCTGGCAAGGATGTGGAGAAAAAGGAACCCTCATGCACTGCTGGTGGGAATGCAGACTGGTACAGCCACTATGAAGGAGAGTATGGAGTTTCCTCAAAAAACTAAAAATGGATCTCCCTTTTGACCCTGTGATCCCACTTCTAGGAATATATCCTAAGAAACCAGAAACAGCAATCAGAAAGGATATATGCATCCCTATGTTCATAGCAGCACAATTCACCATAGCTAAGATTTAGAAACGGCTGAACTGCCCGTCAGCAGATGAGTGGATTAGAAAGCGGTGGTACATCTACACAATGGAATACTATGCTGCTATAAAAAAGAAGGAATTCTTACCATTTGCAGCAGCATGGATGGAGCTGGAGAGCAATATGCTAATCAAAATAAACTAGTCAGAGAAAGATAAATATCACATGATCTCACTCATTTGTGGAATATAATGAACAACATAAACTGATGAACAAAAACAGAGACAGAGAAGCATCGATCAGACCATCAAACGTAAGAGGGAAGGTCGGGGAGGGGAGGGATGGGGGGAGAGGGTGAGGACATGAGTTGGGTTGGGGTGAGGGGCAATGGGGGATAAGGACACATATGTAATACCTTAATCAATAAAGAAAACAATAAATTAGTTACTTAATTTTTGGAGGTAACTCCATACTACTTTCCAGAGTGCTGTAGCAATCTGCATTCTCACCAACAGGGCATGAGGGTTCCCTTTTCTCTGCATCCTCACCAACACTAACAAACCAAGTGGAGACAGACTCATGCATAAAAAGAATAAACTGACAGCTATCAGAGGGAAGGGAGTTGGGGGCTGGGTGATAAGAGTGAAGGGATTAAGCAGAGAAAAAAAAAGAAAGAAAGACATAATAGTGTGATGATTCCCAGAGAAAAGGAGTTGTAGGAGGTGGTAGAGGAGTGTAAACGGGGTATAAATGGAAGGAGACTTGACTTGGGGTCATGAGCATACAATACAATATATAGATGATATAATGTAGAATTTATACCTAAAACCTATATAATTTTATTAACCAACTAGGGGCCTGGTGCATGAAATCCATGCATGGGGAGGGGAGTTCCTAAGCCCAGCCTGCCCCTTCTCACATATTGGAAGCCCTCAGGGGGTGTCCTACTGATGGCTTAGGCCTGCTCACTGCTTCCCTTGGGGAGCAGGCCTAAGCCACAGTCTGGCCTCCCTTTGTGGGAGGCCACCAGGCTAATCAGGGGAAGCCACCAGCCCCATCACCCTGCTGCTGCAGCCACTGCCAGTCACTGCAGCCACCAACGTGTTTTCATCAACACAGACTCCAGTCCCTTCACCACAAAAAAATGACAACTTCCTTTAGGCATTTTCAAGATGTGTCTTTCATAGGATATGACATTTCTTTCTTTCTTTTTTTTATCTTCACCTGAGGATATGTTTCCATTGATTTTTAGAGAATATGGAAGAGAAGGGAAAGACAGAGAGAAACATCAAAGTGAGAGGAACACTTTGATTGGTTGCCTCCTGCATGAGCCCTGACCTGGGCCCCAACCAAGGAGGAGCCTGCAACCTATGTACATGCCTTGGTCAGAATTGCACGCAGACCCTGCAGTCAGCAGGCTGAGGCATTATGTACTGAGCCAAACTGGGCTAGGGCAGGATATGACATTTCTTAGCCTTCCAGCAGTGGACCTTCATTTTTTTTCTCCAGGAGTGAGGTGGAAAAACCTTAGATGCCTTTTTGGATTCTTATTACCCAAGTTACTAAGAATATTACCAGTGGCATACAGGGAGCTTAGCCGATGAGTGATAAGAAAAGGTGTTTCTTCTGTAGTTCACTCTGATCACTGGCTCCACCCCTGCCCCTCCAATCCCAGCTACACCCCTGTCCAGGCCTATAACCTCTGGCTGAGGATGCAGGCTGGGGCAGAAGACCCCCAGGCCCCTCTGATTGCCGGCTTCACAGATCCCAGACCTCTGCGATCACCGGCTCTGATCCTGCCCCCTGCCATTTCCAGCTCTGCCCTTGCCCCACTGGCAGCCTCTGGAAATGGTTGCAGGCCTGAGCAGGGGACCCCCAGGCCCCTGCTTTGCCAACTCCACTGGTGCCCAGACCCCTGCAATCGCAGGCTCCACCCCAACCCTCCGATTGCTGGCTCTGCAGAGCCCAGGCCCCTGCCCAGGCCTGAGGCCTCTGGCCCAGACCTTATGCCTGGGTAGGGCACCCTTGTACCCCTCCAATCACTGATTCTGACCCTGTCCCCTCTGATCATGGGCTCTGCCTTTGGCCATGCCTGAGGCCTCTGGCAAAAGCTTCTGGCCTGGGCAGGGGACGCCCAGCTCTGATCTCTTGTTCCGCCCCTCGGGCACCACCTCTCCTTCCACCTGCCTGGCTAGCTAGCTTAACCACTTCAGTGGTGGGACTGAGCTGGACTGGGTGCCGCCTTCCTGTGGCCATGAGGACGGCCATCTTGTGGCCATGCAGGCAGCCATCTTGTGGCTATGAGGGTGGCCATCTTTGTGATGGAGCGACACCTAATTTGCATATTACTCTTTTATTAGATAGGATATGGCTATGGGCGCCGCCATCTTGTGGGTATGGGGGAAGCCATCTTTATGATGGAGTGATCCCTAATTTGCATATTGCCATATTTTCTGACATATAAGATGACTTAACCCAGGATAATCTTCTCAAAAGTTGGGGGTCATCTTATATGACAGGTGTCATCTTATAGGGTGGGTGCTGAAACTTCCAAGCTGGAATTGAAAATCTGCAGTCACCACATACAGTGAGGGAAGCTCAAAAACGGCCACACTCCATTCATTTCAATGGAGCCGGACGAAGACCGCAAGTGTCTCTGGACAGCTCCTTTTTGTGCTGCATATGGTCTCCATCTGGACTTTCTAACCCAAGAAAACCTTCTCAAAAGTTGGGGGTCGTCTTATAGGCCAGAAAATAAGCTACTCTTTTATTAGATAAGATGTCACTTCAATAATTCCATTGAGTGTGTGTGTGTGTGTCTATGAAAATTCCAAAGAGAAATACTGAAAGTAAGCAAACCATCTGAAGGTCAAAAATGGTGTAATGAATTAATATTTTGCTACAATGATCAATGTGCATTTTTCCTTTACTTTCTGTTAATTAGTGCCTTCCTGTTTAGGCAACAGCTGAGACTTTCTTATGTTTATTGTCCCAGGAAAGTCATAACAGCAGAAAAGGGTATGCTTGGAATACTGGAAGTTTTAGTTTATAACATAGCCATTTGAAATTTATTCCAAGGATACCTTTGAGGAAACTAAATATTATGAGCATCAAAAGCCTGTGCTTTTAAGTATCTAATGCCTTAAAGAAATGGGGATATACATTTATGTCATAAAAAGAGCGTTTTGAGAGTATATATAGCCCATGGGTCTGAAAACACCAGAAGCCATGTTTCTAGTTTAGGGCAAAGAAACCAAAAAGGTGATATGTTACTAAACTAAGTTCAGCTGTGCCCGTAAGAAATTAATTTTTCATGTGTCTAGTTAAGAGATTGCCTGGTACAATGTCAGAATTCCTTTGCCTATGGTTCAGGAAAGCAACACATTGACTTCTGTACCCTTTCTACCCCCCATCTGCCAACAAAAACTGCCTCCAAACACACACAATGGATAACTCAAATACAGACATATACACACATGCACACAGTCCAAGAGGAGTGTATACATAGTGGATATAGCATTGAGTCTGGTTGTGTGGGGGAAAGAGCAGTGATTTATATTAGCAGCAGGAGATGAAGTGGATCTGAGAAGTTTTACAATGTTCAGGGAAGATTTCATATGAAGGCAGAGCCCCTCCAACAACTCCTTCTCCCTCTATTACCCCTAATATTCTATCTGACCAGTAGAAAAAAGGGTGTAGACATTGGCAAAAAATAAGTTGAAATGAAATTTAAAATAAATTATTAAAAATGATTTTCTTTCATGCCTAAGATCATGGACTGAGATGTTTACATTTTACATCTGTATTATAATGTTAATCTTGCTTTCCATAACACTTTAAGCGTATCCCTCATCTCCTCTCTGTTGTGATCCTCTTTGAAATATAGTCAAAGTCAAACAAGATAGTGGATGAAAACTTAAGTTGTCAGATGCCTTCCCTTTTCTGCTTTAAGTAAACTTGTTATTCCTTCACACATAGTA
>PVJC01049635.1:0-12096 GCA_004026665.1 Murina feae
GCTGCCCTGCCCCCTCCTATAGCTCTCTGCCACCTGCTTGTAGCCAGTGGGTCACTGCCGCCCTCCTATAACTCTCTGCCCACTGCCCCGCACTCCTGTAGCCCCTCTTCCCCCCATAGGTTGCTTCCCTGCCCCCTCCTGTAGTTCTCTGCAGCCCACTTGTACCTCACTGGCCCATCTGCCTGCTGATCCATGATTTGGTCATGACGTGCTTTGTCTTTATGCCTCAGGGTGTAACAGCTAATTAGCATATTCCTCTCTTATTATATAGCATTTACATGTAAAGGTCAAGAATTATTATCTTTCTTTTAAAATTTTTTTACTGTTTCACTTCATTACTGCTGTGTATGTGCTCCATGTGAGTGGCCTAGGTGCTTATGTAGGTGGGTTCTGACTTACAGCGAAAATCGCGTTATGCCGCATGGTAGGAACAGATCTCCAATGTAATCCAAGGACCTACTGTATTACTTATCCTATATAATAAAACCCTAATATGCAAATCAACCAAATGGCTGAATGACTGGTAGCTATGATGTGCACTGACCACCAGGGGGCAGACGCTCAATGCAGGAGATGCCCCCTGGGGGTCAGTGCACTCCCACAGGGGGAGCGAAGCTCAGCCAGAAGCCGGGCTCATGGCTGGCGAATGCAGCAATGGCAGGAGCCTCTCCAGCCTCCATGGTAGCACTAAGGATCCCTCAGGGGATGTCTGACTAGTGGACATTTCCTGAGGGGTCACAGACTATGAGAGGACACAGGTCGGGATGAGGGACCCTCCCCAGTACACAAATGTGCACCAGGCCTCTAGTATAGTATAAGTAAATGCTATCTATATATATATATATAAAAGGGCAGCAACCAGAACGCTGTAATGACCAGAACAACCAGTTGCTATGACACCCACTGCAGTCAGCAAACCAGCCCAATCTAAGGGAAGGGCGAGCCAGCCAACCTCCCATAGCCCCTCCCCCCGGTAAGCCCTTCCCCCAATAGGCCCCCACCACCCCAATCAGTCCACAGTCTCTCCCCCTGGCCAGCCCTGCCCCTGATCACCCCCTGACCCCAATAGGGGGTGAGTTCAGCAGGCCAATCTCCCATAGCCCCTCCCGACATCCAGTCCTACCCTAGATGGGCCCCCACACCCTGATCAGGTGCAGGACCAGCTGGCCAACAACCTGTGGCTCCTCCCCCAGCCAGCCCCGCCCCTGATGGGCCCCTACCACCCCAATCGGCTTGCAGCCCCTCCCCCCAAGCTGGCCCAGCCCTTAATCACCCCCCTACCTCAGTAGGGGGCAGGGATGGCCAGCCAAACTCCTGCAGCCCCTCCACAGGCTGGCCCCACCCCCCATGGGCCCACACCACCCTGATCAGCCTGTGCCCCCTCTCCCAGCCAGCTCCACCCCTGATTGCCCCCCACACACCAATCGGAGATGAGGCTGGCTGGCCAACCTCCCATGGCGCCTCCCATAGCCACTGACCCCCAATTGCCCCCCCACCCAATCGGGGGGTGGGGTCTGCCAGTCAATTGCCCATGGCCCCTCCCCCCAGCTGACCCGGCCCTGATCAGCCCCAATTGGGGTGAGCTGGCCAGTCAACCTCCTCCTGTCTCCTCCTCCTGACAGGCCCAGCCCTGATCCGCCCCTATTGGGACCAGGCCAGCCGGACCCCACCTGTGTATGAATTCATGCACTGAGCCTTTAGTATATTACTATATGCTACTTATATAGTATTTGTACCTGCTATATTATAGAATATTGCTATATTTTACTTATGTAATATTTAAATACTGTTATTTCTATAGTATTACTTCTATAGTATTTATATTTATATAGCCAGTAAAGATAAAGTATTTAAAATAACTAAACTAAAATTATATTTTAAAAGGGTTAAATTGTTTGGAATTAATTCCAAAGATTTTCATACCTTTTCCACATCTCTGGAAAACCAAGTACCTCAATGTTTTTAAAAGGTATTTTTAGTAAGAGAGACTTTATTAATTTCTAATATTAGTCTCTAAATCAGATATGTATTAATTTATTAGCTATAAAAATGGACATTTGGTAAGATTACTTCTGACCATTTTTTTGTTTGTTTTTCCTCACCCAAGGATATTTTTCCATTCATTTTTAGAGACAGTGGAAGAAAGAGGGAAGGACAGAGAAATGTCCATGTGAGAGAAACACATCGACTGGTTGCCTTCTGAACACGCCAGGGCATGGGCTGGCGAGGAGCCTGAAACCGAGGTACATGCCTTTGACTGGAATTGAACCATGCACTCTTCAGTCCACAGGCCAACACTCTATCCACTGAGCCAAACCAGCTAGGACCTGACATCAAACCCGCTAAGGCCTGACATCACCTAATACTCCACATTGGAGTGAGAAATAACCACTTTGATATTGGTTATTTCTCAATAATTGGTAACATAAATTACAACGTAACAAATTTAGTGAAAAGTAGAAAAGTAAGTCTATAGATGAAAATGATTCTATTTCAATATGTTAAATATTTTAATGTTTATTTTGGAGATAGTTGAATCTCTTCACAGCATGCACATTCAATAATACATGAAAGAAATAGACAATATTTATATTAAAGGTCTTTACAGTTCAATAAATATCTGTCTTCATTATCGATAGGTCTACCAAATTATGGTTTCTGAATTAAGCTTTGGATTGTAATGATGTTGGCTCAGGAGATTTCTGTTTATGCCAAAACAGAAGTCTATTTCCTCTAGCCAGATTGCAAATCGATGGAATGAGGATAAAATAGCTTTAAACCATTTGACACTATTCAGAGGTAATGCTATTTCTAAAAAAATGTATTGCCAAATCAAATTTCTGAAAACTGATTATGTGGCTCAATGCCTTTATATAATTGGGAGCCAATTACCCGACTATTTCAGACCAAAATAAACCCTTTATATCCTCATATTACTTGTGCAAACTTGAAAATTGCATATATTGTGCACTGAATGTGTGGAACATATATCCCCTTGGCTATAGGGATAAAATTTGATTTGTTATAAGACTTTTAAACTCTACATATACTGGATCTCCACCTATCACTCTACTAGTTATGGTCTTTATAGCTTAAAGTCACAATGAATGGGGTGATAGTGGAAACATGACTAAAGAACCAACGTCTCAGGCCAGCCATTTAAAAAATTGAGTGTTTGAGTATGTATGTGTGCATGCACGTACTTTCTAAAATTTTGGCAAATTTTGAGATACTGCTGCCAAAAAGTGAGAAGAGGGGAATGCCTCTTTAGATTAACTTAGTAGCAAAACAGAAAATTAATTGAGTATCTAGAAACTGAATGTACACATATAAGCGCTAATAAAAGTATTTGTTCTTGGAGACCTTGGGTCAAACTCCCCAGATACCTCTCCACTCAAAGCAATCATCAGGACTTGCTCAGAATATGCCTGTGGAAAGGCTAACCCCAGAAAATCAGGATGAGAAATATTCACACAACTTAAAAAAGGGAAAAAAATCATCTGCACAGGAACAGAAATCAGTGGGGCTAATATTTGAGGGCTGTTTAACATTGTCTAAGATAGAAATTCAAGGGGAAAGTAGAAAAATATTTCCACAGTTCCTTTGCCATTCTTATCCTCCATTGTTTATTAACAAGAATTAAAATTAAGCCCAAGCTGGTTTGGCTCAGTGGATAGAGCATTGGCCTGCAGACTATAGGGTTCCAGGTTTGATTCTGGTCAAGGGCACATGCCCGGGTTGTGGGCTCCATCCCCAGTAGGGGGTATGCAGGAGGCAGCCAGCCAATGATCCTCTTTCATTGTTGATGTTTCTATCTCACTCTCACTCTCCCGTCCTCTCTGAAATAAATAAAAATATTTTTAAAAATAATTAAAATTAAGTCTTACTCAGAGAGGGGCATTGCTAATTTTGGCAAAATTCTTCAAAAATTGTTCAAGATTTGTTTCTTGTTTCATTTCTAACAAGTTTTGAATTCCTGAATAATCCATCATGGAGTCTCATGTTCTGTACATTTGCATTAGTGGATCTAATTACTAAGAGATCCCACTTCCTAAATTGCTAATTCAGTGAGTTGGATAAATCAAATTTTACACTAGGAATCTTTAAACCATGGAAAAAATATTCCATATAAATGTTCATAGCCTCTATATTGTATTAGTCTTGAATGTATTCAATAACAGAAATATATTTTATGATATAGAAATGAACTGAAGAGTATGTTTAAATCTTGAAATTCAGTGATAGGAAGGGCAGGGTTGATTTATTCTGTATAAGCCTGAAGTTTCTTTTGCTTTTTGAAAAAACTTTATCTAACATTATTTTTATAACTAGGGGCCCAGTGTACAAAAATTTGTGCACTCGGGAGGTCCCTCAGCCCACCCTGTGCCCTCTCACAGTCTGGGACCCCTCTGGGGATGTCCACCTGCTGGCATGCCTGACCAACCTGGGTGAGGGGCTGATGGCTGTTTGCAGTCTGGCCAAGCACCCCAGTAACATCCCTCACCCCACTGGGTTGCGGCCAGCGTGAGTGATGGGCTGAGGGGTGCTTTCAGGCTGTCCACAGCTCCCATTGACCCAATGTCCCAGCAAGGCTGGCTGGAGGCAGGTTTCTGGGGTTTGTTTATCTTCTATAATTGATGCACTGTTCCTTTAAGCTGAGGCCTAGTAATGAAACCTCCTCTCTGCTTCACCTCATGGCTTCTATAATGAGACAATGTTACCCTTAGTAGTCAGACCAGGCCTGCTGTCTATCATTGAGACATTGTTGCAAATATGTTTTTCCTGGAGCCAGGATAAGCCGAACCAGCCCGCAAACAGTTGCAGTTTCACTCCTGCTACAATGGAAGCTGCCGTTTACTCAGGTTTGTGAGTGGCGGCCTCCATGTTGGCTGGGTTAATTTGCATACAGTCGCTCTGATTGGCTGGTGGGTGTGGCTTAGGCATCCCGAAGAGATGGTTAATTTCAATATTATGCTTTTATTAGTTTAGATATTATAAATTTTAATCAGATGTCATTTAAAATATGTATGCTTGTATATGAAAAGGATTAGAATATGCACCAAAATACTTCCATTACATATAAGTTTTCAATAAAACTAGTGTACTATTTTATCACAGAAGCAAATAAATCTTTATCTCCTTACTTGGGGACATTTTGTTCTGCTTACATGAAGAGCTTGAAAATGAATTTTAGTTTTAGTTCCTGAAATTGTCAATGCAGGTTATAACAAACTTGAAGGCACTGTAGGTATAAACTAGATATAAATATAAATACAACAGCTTCTTATAATGGACTACTGATACAAATATTAACTAGCATTTATCAAAGTCACTCACTGGTTTGAAAACGTACAATGGATATACACAACTTGCTGTAGCATTTTAGGAAGGCAAAGTTGAACTGTAATACCCCCATTAATTTTTTTATCCAACTTTTTCAAGTGTAAAATACACATTATTTATGTATAAGCAAAATGATGATTCACAGTCCATACCTTATACCATAGGATTTCAGGTTCTCTGGTTGGTAGTAAAAAATCTTCTATGTCACGGCATGAAATTTCCTTGCTTTTGCTAAGTTCAGCTTTATCAAAGTACTTCATCTTGGAATTATAGCAGAGTCCAGTGTCATTTTCGCCCACGGTAAGTGAGATGGATACTTTCATACAATAAGTGGAATTTCTGTAAGGAAGAAAAATAAATATGGTAGCCTGAACCTGGTGTGAAAAGCAGGCAAACCCCAGAGAATCAGGGTGAGAAATACTCAGACAACTTCAAAGAGGAAAAAAATCATCTGCCCAGGAACAGAAATCAGTGGAGCTAATATTTGAGGGCTGTTTAACATCGTCTAAGATAGAAATTCAAGGGAAAAGTAGAAAAATATTTCCACAGTTCCTTTGCCGTTCTGATCCTCCATTGCTTATTATCAAGAATTAGAATTAAGTCTTACTCAGAGAGGGGCATTGCTAAATTTGGCAAAATTCTTCAAAAATTGTTCAAGATTTGTTTCTTGTTTCATTTCTAACAAGTTTCAAATTCCTGATTAGTCTATCAAGGGGGCTCAGGCACATGCTGGCAAGCAAGTGCTGCCAAGGAAGTATATGTATAGGGGGAGGAAGGGAGGGAGGGAGGGAGAAGAGGTAAAAACTCCACTGATTAATTGATGTTATGGCAGTGGCATTGTGGCTTATTCCACAGGGCTCTCTCTTGTCACCTAACTAAACAATGCTTGGAGCCATTTGTATAGTTTTCATTTGCTGGATTTTTTTTTTTTGGTATTATGTACAGGCTTGGTTTAAAAATGTTCAACAGAGATTTTTGTATCTAGAAAAAGAAAAGGTATAAAGAAAAAATTAGGTCAGTAAAATGTGAAGCTTATGCTAAAATTGGCAAACTCAACAGAGTAGAAAAATATTGACCTATTAAATATAATGGAAGGCCAGGAAAAAGGCTGCTCAATCCTTATAGTACTGGCTGTCTTGATAAGAAGATAAGTTACTGACTAGCCACTGTGTCTCAGTGGTTGAGTGTCAACCCATTAACCAGGTCAGGCACATGCCAGGGTTGCAATCTTGGCCCCGATAGGGGGTTGTATAGGAGGCAGCTGATTGATGATTCTCTCTCATCAGTGATATATATATCTTCCTCTCTCTAAAATCAATACAAAACACATATTAAATAAAAGACAATAGGTTATCAACGAGTCTGGGCATAAAACAATATGGGATAAAAGCACCGTAAAGTCACTATCTTTACAGACCCATATCCATTTGGGTTTGAACCTGTAGTCCAAGTTATTAGACAAGAGAAATATTCCACTGTATTATATAAGGAGAATCCCATCCTATATAGATTCCACAGAATCATTTCAAAAATCAGTGTTTCATTTTACTCACTGATGATTCCCCAAAATAGATTTGTAACTTAGAATACATGCCAAGAGAAATCATGTTTGGAGATCTCATTAAAAGAGTTGGGACCAAAGGAAGTTTTCTAATAAACTGCACCATTTCTGCTTGCTATTATGTCTCTGGACATTCAATGAACACTGATAATGTGGCAGGCATGGTGGCAGGCAGTGTGAATAAAGAAAGGATTAAAACACTGGGTTCAAGGTTTTGTAAAGAACTGCTCATTTGCTAAGTGCCCACTGACTTGTTTGTGCATTCGACCAGAAAATTCCTGCATTTGCACCCCGCCTGGCATGGCTCAGTGGTTGAGCGTCACCCTATGAACTAGGAGGTCCTGGTTTAATTCCCAGTCCAGGGGCACACGCCAGGGTTGTGGGCTTGATTCCCAGTGTGGGGTGTGCAGGAGGCAGCCTTTCTTCTCTGAAATCAATTATATATATATATATATATATATATATATATATATAATATTATATTATGGTCTGTATTTGTATTTCATTGCTTACTATCTCTGCAACTTTGGGCAACTTATTCAACCTCTAGATCCCTCCCAGCTGTATTGCTGGGACAATACTTTTCTGAGAACTAAATGTGATACTAGTTAAAATCTGCTTGTCCTGTCATAGTAGCTCAGAAATGCTGGTTCCTCTATGCTCTGCTCTACTACTCATGAACCACAGCCTCAAAGTCATACTCCTTATTCAGCTAAATGCTTTGAAGCAGGGGTCCTCAAACTTTTTAAACAGGGGGCCAGTTCACTGTCCCTCAGACCATTGGAGATGCAGACTATAGTTTTCTTTTTTTAAAAAACTATGAACAAATTCCTATGCACACTGCACATAATTTATTTTAAGCAGGACAGGCAGTGGCGGCAAAAACACCCACATGTGGCCCGCGGGGCCGTAGTTTGAGGATGCCTGCTTTGAAGTTTAAGCAGCAACTCGATTTAGATTCTTAGTTTTTAATGCTAAAATGGCATGATGGGAAATGGCCAGGACATAGCTAGTTGTGGCATAATAAAAAATAAATTTGGTCTTTGTCCAGGTTCCTGGCTCAAATCTCCCAAAACAACATTTCCTGAGTGACAAGAGTGTTATTCATAAGGAGACCCTTTATGAATATGAGTTATGCTAATAGGCTCGCTTAAGGCAGAGCCCCTGGATAGCCTCCGCATGTGCCTGGTCACCTAAGGACCAAGTGACCAGAGGGTTGAAACTTTGAGCTCCATCCACTGAACTTTATGGAAGACAGCAGGTACTGGAGATTATATTCTCAAAAAAATTTCCCCAAAAGATTTTTATTGATTTCATAGATGAAGGAAGAGAGAGAGAGAGAGAGAGAGAGAGAGAGAGAGAGAGAGAGAGAGAGAGAGAATGAATATCATTGGTCAGCTGTCTCCTGCATGCCCCACACTGGGAATCAAGCCTGCAACTCAGGCATGTGCCCTGACCGGGAATTGAATAGTGACTGGTTCATAGGTTGATGCTCAACTACTGAGCCATGCTGGCTGGGCTCTAGAAGCTCTTGAACAAAACAACTTAGTGAGCTTCAGGGTTGATGAACACACTGAGGTCCTGGGAGGGAGACGCATCCCGAGAGGGCATGGCACGGGAGTCTTGTGCCTTTACCCTCATACCTTGCTCTACACGTCTCTTCTATATGGCTGTTCTTTTGTATCCTTGATAAATCAACAATAATAAATGAACTGTTTTCCTGAGTTCAGGAGGCTATTTTAGAAAACGACTGACTCCCAATAGGGGCTAATGGAAATCTCTGATTTGCAGCTGATCAGTCAGAATCATAGGTAACAACCTGGATTTGCAATTGACATCTGATTTTGGCGGGGGGCCAATTGTGTGGAAATGAGCCTATAACTCGTGAGATCTGATGTGCTAACTTCAGGTTGATAGTGTCAGAACTGGATTGAATTGTGGGGACATCCAGGTGGTGTTGCCGCAGAATTGCTTGGTGTGGAATAACCCACACATCTGGGGTTGGAAGTATTGACAATAGAAGAGAAAAAAATACAAGTTTTCCTTTACAATTAATTATTTAGCTTTCTATTAGGAAACAAAAAAGTTCTCCACAAAATTAAAATTTAGAATTATTGAATGAAGATTTCTTTAAGCTTTGTATAAGCTTTCAGGAGAAGTGAAACACAAGCAAATAGCTGGAGCACAATGGAAAAGCACTTACAAAGGTCTATGTATCACCACAGTAGTGTCAACGAAAGAAACAAGATTTCATAAAATGTGATATCTGCTTTCCTTTTTTAAATTTTTGTTGTTGAAAGTATTACATGCATCCCTCTTTCCCCCCCATTGATCCCTTATAGCCCACCCTGCCTCCACCTCCTGCCCTAGGAATTACCTGGTTTTCTTCAAGAATGAGTGAGAATTTAGCAATTTTCAGAAAGGCTATTTCAGGGATGAATATGCACAAAGGCTTGAAGGCATAAAACAACCTGGCATGTTTGAGGACAGCAAATCATTGGGTGTGGCTGGATTACAAAGTAGTGATAGAGGAACAGCTAGAATTGAGACTGTATAGGTGCACAAGAGCCAGACTAAAAGTCATGTAAGCCAGTGTAAAGAGTCTGGACTTTGTGTTGGGTAATAATGAGGTGTGTGCGTGCGCGTGTGTGTGTGTGTGTGTGTGTTTTCTCACTGCAGTGAGAAGATTGGATTGGACTGGAAGGACTAAATGCAGCGAGACAAATTAGAAATCAACTTCATTCATTCAGCAAAAACATGGCAGCTCCAACAATGGCAATGCCCATTGAGTCAGAGAAGAGGAAATATATCTAAGATACAGAATCAGTGTGGTAGTGAAGGAGCAAAGGAAAGAGAGGCATATAAGATGAAGCATTTCTCTCAGCTGAGTATATCAAAGATACAGTCAATCTTTCAGCCTGGAAATACTGAAAAAGAAACAGCTTTGAGAGAAAAGCATGTTAAATTTTAACTTGAGCTTCCCACTGACTGGGAAAAATCCTCTTCGGGTTTGCCAGCAACATTGTTCACACATAATTTATTAATTTTAATCCAGTACAGACCAGAGCATGCTCTGCCCAGGCTCATTTTAAGATTATTTTCAGAAAAAAATTAATCATCTAAGGTAAGCTATTAATTACCTTGGGACGTACTCCAAAAGTGTCTTAAGAAAATATTCAGATTTTGGAATAATAGTGATATTTGTACAACATGTTAAAATTCATAAAGAACAGACTTTTCTAAGACCTAAATTCGTGAATTCTAATTTTGAACCTTCCAGGTTAATCTTTTAAATTCATGAGTCTTAGGTTGCTTTTTTCTCCTCACACTAGTGATTGCTGTTTTTATTTTTTAATGGGTTTGGCCACACTTCCTTATATTTAATAACAGGCATTTTTAATTACTCATGCAGAGTTAACAGTAAGAACACACAAGCTCAACTGTAGAGGTTCAGATTCCAGCTTGATCCCTCATTACTTTTGAAATTAAGGAAAGTTCCTTGACTCTGTGTGCTTCCATTTCCTCATTTGTATAAGGAGAAAATGAGACTGAAGATGCCATAGGTGGTTGTGGGAATCAAACGTGTTAAATGCATAAAGGGCTCAGAACAGCGCCAGTCTTCTGGTGAGCACACGGTTTGTGTTAAATCTTATTATCAAGATTGTGTCCCTTTTTCCTACTTCTTTTCTATTTCCATTTTGCAGTATGGATACACACTGTTTGCTGACAAGGTAGGTTAGACGCACAGTAACACCAGAAGGATGTCTTCAGCTCACTGGTGTTTAATTAGTGTGAAGAATAAGAATACAGATAACTCCTTAGAGCTTTCATCTGTGATATGTGATTGGGCTGGACAAGAATGAGTAAAGCTGATGGAAACTATGAACTCCTAACCCCATGTATCCTCCTACTGTTCTATAAATGCAAGTGACCCCTAATTTTTGGACAGTGGTTCCAGATGAACCACTTACATATTCTTCCTTCCCTATGATTCCCCAGCCTGGTGAGGTCTGATTTACAAATGTCTGGGATTCTGGACTCCCCAGGAAAGCACTATTTTCAAATTACTTTTGATGTTTTAATACATATTTACTGTTTTTGTTCGTCAGGAGGTGATGTTATAAACTAAAATAAAGCAGCGGCCAATGAACGCTATGGTCTTATTTACTGAGAAAAGCTAGCAGGAAGCAAGCAACTTGTGGCACATTAATAGACATATGATCCCCCTGAGGAGGATTACATACTCTCGAAGTAAAGACTACCATCCACCATCATTAAATAAGCAGCATGACTGCTATGGTGCCAGGCTCTCTGCAATCAGGGAAATCCCGTGGAATAGGATAAATGGAGTAAAGGATAATGCTCCTAGGACTTTTGGTAAAACTCATTAGCCCATATGACTCAGCTTCTATTGTAGAGAACACATGATTTGCAATCTAGGAAAAAAGTTCAATCATTATACTTTCAATGTTTATAAAGTGGCTGTAGAGGTAGAACATACATAGATGTGCAGAAAACAGATCACGATTAGGAGTCATCACTCAATTATCCACTCCAGCAAAGAAATGTGAATGTGCATTTTAATTAATTAAAAAAGACTGAATTTTCTCTGACAAGGGTGGCTCTGCATTACCTACAATATACTGTGCTAACAATTCAGACAATTACTTCTTTCAGCCTCCTAAAGTTGTAACAAATGGAGCCGATGCTGAAAGAAGTCCATGACTTATCCAAGCTTGCCTATCTAATTAGTGGAAGAAATGGGATCAGAACTCACCTCTCCTAACTTCTAATTCATTGGTCTCTTCTACGTGCTACTGAAGGTAACAAGTGCTGGGTTAGCATACATAATTATATGTATACTAGGGGTCTGGTGCGCAAAAATTTGTGCACTCAGGGGGGGTCCCTCAGCCCGGCCTGTGCCCTCTCACAGTCTGGGACCCCTCGGGGGATGTCTCCCTGCTGGCGTGCCTGGCCAGCCTGGGTGAGGGGCTGATGGCTGTTTGCAGGCTGGCCAAGCCCCCCAGTGGGGACCCTCACCCCATGGGGGTGTGGCCAGCCTGGGTGAGGGGCTGAGGGCCGTTTTCAGGCTTCCCACAGTCCCTTCAGGGTTTGGGTCTCTACTGGGGTGCCTGGCCATCCTGAGTGAGGGGCTGAGGGCCATTTGCAGGCTGACCACAGCTCCCACTGAC
>PVJC01049636.1:0-12096 GCA_004026665.1 Murina feae
TTTATGAGGGCTCCATCCTTATGACCTAAGCACTTTCCAAAAGTCCTACATTCTCAAAACACTACATTGGACATTAGGATTTCAACACATGAATTTTAGGGGGAAACATTGAGATCATTGACCCCTCTAGTCTATCCCTGCACCCACCCAAGACCTTCACCACCATATTTTCTGTGTCCATGGGTCATGCATATATGTATACAAGTTCTTTGGTTGATCTCTTCCCACCCAACCAACCTTCTCTCTTGCCTTCCCTCTGAGATTCCATAATCTATTCCATGCTTCTATGTCTATGGATCTATTTTGTTCATCAGTTTATTTTATTTATTAGATTCCACATATGAATAAGATCATGTGACATGTGTCTTTTTCTGATTGGCTTATTTCACTTAGCATACTAATCTCCAGGTCCCTCTATGCTATCTCAAAGGGTAAGAGATCCTTCTTTTTTAAAAAAATATTTTCATTGATTTCAGAGAGGAAGGGAGAGAGAGAGATAGAAACATCAATGCTGAGAGAGAATCATTGATCGGCTGCCTCCTGCATGCCCCACACTGGGGATCAAACCCACAACCCAGGCATGTGCTCTAACCAAGAATCTAACCATGATCTCTTGGTTCATAGGTCGATGCTCAGCCACACTGGCCTGGCAAGATCCTCCTTTTTCACTGCTGCACTTTACAGCAAACAGTAAAATCCTCTATTGCATATTTTTAGAACTTGGTACCAGCTAATACCTGACAAAGTATTTGTTCATTCTTACTCAAGCACCTCCCTTGTCCTTTTAGTGACATTTCATAAGCTTCCTGGTAACTGAGGCTAAGGTAGGCAGGAAAATGTGTGAATCCATGATAAATCTGCTTGCAAGAGGATGGTAATAATAAGCTCCATTCGTTTAAATGTCCATCTCCAGTATCAGTGGACAAAAATGCATCAGAGAACACATATCTGTTTTGTTGCTGCTACAACGAAGCTATTATGCTTAGAAAATTCAATCTGGCAGTCCAAACCTGCAGCTGATTTTTGTATGGTGTCTTAAGATATACTTATCTAGATTTTAGCTTTTGTACTGCTTCCTGCAGCTTGCCAGGTATGACTGCAGTAGAGGACAAATGGAGGATGTTGGCACAGGCATCCTTCATTAAACTGGATATTAAAACAAATAGAGACATAATTCCAATTCACAATGCTTACTGAGATATTTAACAGCAAGGGAATGCCAGATAAAATATATTGAATGTCAAAGTTATGAATGTCATGCTAGGAAGATCTCTCCTAAAAGGGAACACACACACACACTTTAGATTTTGAACAATACACACTGCTAATTTTTATACATGCAATTTTTTATCATTCATCTCTGTGCCTCCACATACCACTCCACTAGGTATTTCCTTAAGTTTAGGTACTTGGCTAATTTGTGTCAAATGAGTAGCTTGTTAATGGAAAAGTTTCAATAAAGCACCTATAGTGTGAACTGACAGAGTCTAGCATGTAGTAAGTAGGCATTTGATAGACCTTTAACCATCTGAGGAGCAGTGATGCACAGGGTTATTGTCAGGGGAAGCAGCTTCAGAAGCATGCCTCATTAGTACCCAAAACAGTGCTAACTGGAATGCCCACATTAATAAAGACCATAGACAGTGAGGTCTAAACCAGGATGCTGACTTTAATTCCATTGTCCTGTAATATGACATTTTAAGGAACCAAAGCTCTCCTATCTTTTAGTTAAGACATATTTTATTTCTTTTTTTAATCCTCACCCAAGGATATTTTTCTATTGAATTTTAAAGAGAGTGAAAGAGAGAGGGAAAGATAGAAATATCGATGTGAGAGAAACACATTGATTGGTTGCCTCCTGCACATATCCTGAAGAGGGCCTGGACCAGGGAGGAACCTGCAACCTAGGTACGTGTCCTGGACCAGAATCGAACCTGGGACCTTTCAGTCCTCAGGCCAATACTATCCACTGAGTAAACCAGCTAGAGCAAGACATATTTTAGACACATCTATGGGAGAAGTCAAATCAAATTCAGAAGTGTGCATAGTTAGTGTGGAATCAGAAGAGTATGTGTAGCTAAATAGCTACATTGGGTATAAGCTTATCCCTGTAATAAAAACACAGCTACCACTGGTAGCCTTCTTAGACCAGGGCAGTCTCCCTCCTGGACAATGCTTGAAGGAACACACATAATTTTTCCTTGCTGTTTTAGCTACCCATTGCTGCATAACAAACTGCACAACTTAGTAGCTTAAAATCACACATATTTATTATTCCTAGTTTCCATGAGTCAGGAGTTAGGACATGGCTTCACTAGGTCTTTCTGTATCTACAAACAATGTGTTGGCTGAGCTGGGTTTATTTCTGGAACTTAGAGTCCTCTTCTAAACTCCCATGATTGTAGCAAATCAGTTTCCTGATTTGTAGGCATGAGTTCCCCTTTTCTCAGTGGTTGTCAGCAGATTGTTCTCACCTCCTAAAAGCCTCCTACAATTTTTTACCACAAGGCCCTGACACGATGTAACTGTTTGCTTCTTCAAGGTTAACAGAACAATCCTCCAATCTGCTAAAACAGAGTTTTATATAAACTAACAAACACAAGAAAGATTGTCCCATCATCGTTGACATGTAATTTAATCTTCATGCTCTACCTTATCATATTCACAGCCCTCTCCATCCCAAAAGGGAAGAGGCTATACAGTTTGTGTATACAAGGAGACTAGAATCTTGAGAACCAATTTAGTAGTCTTCTACCAACAGTGACTTTCCTTTTTTTATGCTATATAGCCTAGTGCTGTAGTTCTTTCTTCTGACTGGAGAATAGACTCTCCTTGAAGATGTTTCCACGTATAGGTGCTCAGACTCTATCCTTAGAATTCAGATCCAGTACACATGAGGCAGAACAGAGGCCTTTGTATTTTCAAGCTCCATAGGTAATTCTTATGAGCAGGCAGATGCAAACCACTGGAGTTCTGGTTCAAGTTCTAAAATCTGATTCACATGTATCTGAATACTGATTTTGACTTCATAATTTACTATCGTTGTGACCTTGGAAAAATCATTTTATCACTCTAAATCTTGGCTGCCTCATCTGTAAAATGGGAGTGATAGTCCTAGCCAGTTTCACTCAGCGGAAGAGCTTCAGCCCGTGGACTGAAGGGTCCTAGGTTCAATTCTGGTCAGGGCACATGCCTGGGTTTCAGGCTTGATCCCCAGTAGGGGGCGTGCAGGAGGCAGCCGATCAATTATTCTCTCTCATTGTTGATGTTTGTATCTCTCTCTCCCTCTCCCTTCCTCTCTGAAATCAATAAAAATATTTTTTAAATGGGGTAATAAAGAGATTACATTAATCACTAGTTGTAATACAAAGATTCATCAAACCTATGCATGAAACATGATTAGCATATGCCTGGCACATTGCAGGTGTTTAATTAATATAGCTTATATTATTTGATTCTATGGTTGACACACTTTCTTTCTGATAGTGAAAATGTATAAGTATTGTACTAGTTACCTCTTCTTTTTTTTTTTTTTTTCTGGGTGACTTTAGACTGCTGATCTTTCCTATCAGAAGTTGTTTTAGAGTTCTACAGTTTAACACAGAGAATGTAATATAAGCTTCAAGTCCTGGTCTCATAAAGGGAAAGAGTAGGCAATTCACTTTGCCTTCAAGACATGTGCACCTTGTGATCTGCTATTTTAATGGCATTGCAAATACCTGGCAACCCAGAAGTATTATAGTCAGGCAAGGATGACAACTTCTACCTGTTTTCACCTATTTGTTCACAACATGACTTTTTGTTTTTTAAGTATTGATTTTATAGAAGGGGGAAAGGAGAGGGAGAGAGAAAGAGAGAAAGAGTGATATGAGAGAGAAACCTAAATCAGCTGCCTCCTGCATGAACCCTGACCAGGGACTGAACCTGCAACCTGAGTATGTACCCTGACCAGGAATCAAACTAGTGACCTATGGGTGCATAGAATGATGCCCAACCTACTGAGTCACACAGGCCAGGGCCACAAAGTGACTTCTTATTTTTATCTCAGCCTAGTGTAGGTGTACTGATTATTTTTGTGGACAGTGGGAGAAATTTTTTCCCAGCATATTAATTGATTTTTTTTTCTATTGTCACTGTCTTCAGGTCAGGCCAAATGAAAAACTTGCCTGACTTACCAACAAAGTGAAATCATTTAAAAAGCTGTATTGAAATCATTCAAAAAGCTGTTGTACTCAGATCAATATTCTGCTCACACGTATGGCAGAAGTTTTTCACCTCGTGAAAGTGAATTTTCAAACATTTAACAAATAAATTCCTTCCGAAGGCATTACATAGCGGTGTTATTCCTTTTGTGGGTGCTCAATACTTATTGACTGACAAGAGTTTTTGACTGTTCGATGAATCTCAGACTGAAAAAAATATCTATTTCAATACCTATATACTAGAGTTCCTTATTATCTCTATCTCACGTAGAATTCTCTATACATATGTTCTTAAATGTGAGAGGTAAATCACCATGATGGGAAGGGCACCATACTAAATTCCCATTAGTATTAGGTTCTAATTTCAGTGTGATTCCCTCCTAGCTGGGTCAAATTAGGCAAGATTTCTTAACCTCTCAGAACTTCAGTTTTTTGTTCTTTAAATGAGGCAAATGCTTCCTGACCCATTGTCAGCAAATTATTGTGAAACTTAAATGACATCAAGTTGTGAAGTTTGTGGATTATAAAATAATACATCTTAGTACATGCACTAAGTTGCTGAAGACAAAGATGATGGAAGAGGACCACAGAAATCATCATTTTAGGGAGCTTTCATTAAATGATATAAATGCCCTACAGCTGATTCTTCTCTAGTAAGCCAAAAATGATAGAGGTAGCCAAGATCATTTCAACCATGCACATAGCACATAAACATACGCTCCTGTTGTTCAAGCATGTTTAACTCTAAAAATGGGAATTTGTCATCATGTGGTAAGGACTGGTAGGGGTTATATTTAGGGCATGTAGAACCCTTGATAGACCTCTTCTGTGGCAGAGAGAATGCTATGTGCTTCACCAAATTTTTATTTTCTTCTTTACAACACAGGAAGACAAAACTATCCAGAATCACTGTCAAAACTATCCTTGCTCTAATGCGACTGAGCTTTGGTAATAAAATATATGTAGCACCATTTCTATTTGTGGCTCTAAAATCTTCTGTTAAATCTTCCACACTCTAGCTCGCCACCTCCTCTCTCTCCTTATGACTACAATTGGAGACTGACATGGCAGAGCTATGAGTTATTACATGAAGAAGAACTGCCCACTAAAAACAGCCTTGGACTTGTACTGAGGTAAAGATAAATAATTATGCTAAGACACTTAGGCTTTTAGATCGTTAAACCTGCTACATTTGTTACTCTGATTAATAAAAATCCTCAAACTTCATAGTCTGCGCTACATGTTTGTTGCCCTATCTTTGACAATAATCAGATACATTTTTAATAAAATCTCCTCTGTAAAAATCCCAAGGTTATTTGAACTTCTGAAAAAATATAGTTCATATTATCTATTAATGTGTTCAATCAGGTCATGATTTCAGAGTGCAGAAAACCATAGAACTACGAGCACGAACATTTATAGTAATCTAGTAATTTATTCACCATCAAAATACACACTAATTTGGGGCTATAGTTGCCACTATGAGGCCAAGGAGAAGAAGAAGGCTACTTAAGAAATAGTAGAGTCCTAGCCCGTTTGGCTCAGTGGAAGGACGGTCAACCTGTGGACTGAAGGGTCTGAGGTTTGATTCCCATCAAGGGCACATGCCTGTGTTGCAGGCTCAATTCCCAGTAGGGGGCATGCAAGAGGCAGCCGATCAATGATTCTCTCTCATCATTGATCTCTCTCTCTCTCTCTCTCTCTCTCTCTCTCTCTCTCTCTCTCTCTCTTTTCCTTCCTCTCTGAAATCAAGAAAAATAGTTTTTAAAAAAGAAATAGTAGAAAAAAGTTTCCATTGTGACAATAAGTTTCATAATCAACATCTACTCAATTTCTGGAGAGGTCAATTTCATCTATTGTATGACCTTAAAGAAAATTTTCTCAGATTCTCTGGGCCTCAGTTACACATTTTAAAAATAAGTGTACTATTTTTTCACATATGTTTATGAGAAATAAATGAGATAATATACATGAGAAAAATTATAAATGCAACATTATAAATGCAAATGATTTTAATTATTAACCAATAGTTGCCCCTATGTGATATAATGTAAATTTGTTTCTTTAGATTCATAGTCAAGAATAGTTTTAATTCTGTATTTGGTGCAGATACAATCATATAATAAATCACCCCATTTTATTCATTGGAATTTGCACAAATCAACCAAGAATAAAATATCCAAAAGCAAAACAAGACAAACTACATAGTACAGTGGATGCAAACACTTGTTACTTATTGTATAACATTAGATACATTATTTCACCTGTCTGTACCACATGCAGCAAATTGCATATAATAGTCCAATTTCATAGGGCTACTGTGAGGATCAAATTTTTTGGAATATGTCAACTGCTTAGAATATTGTCTAGTGTGTATTATATATAATACTAGTAGCCCAGTGCATGAAATTTGAGTATGGGGAGGAGTGGGTTCCCTCACCCCAGCCTGAACCCTCTCCAATCAGGGACCCCTTGGGGGATGTCCAACTGCCAGTCAGACATCCCTCTCAAAATCTGGGACTGCTGACTTCAAACTGCTCACCTGCCTGCCTGCCTGATTGCTCCCAACTGCTCTCCCCTGCTGGCCTGATCTCGCCCCTAACTTCCCTCCCCTGCTGGCCTGATTTCACCAAAGGCCCTCCCCTGCCAGCCTGATCTCATCCCCAACTGCCCTCCCTTGCTGGCCTGATTGCTCCTAACTGCCTCTACCTTGACCCCCACTACCATGCCTTTGTCTGGAAGGAAGTCAGACATCCAGAAGATGGCTGGTTGACCCAGTCTAATTAGCATATTACCCTTTTATTAGTATAGATAGATTATATAGGATAGGATTGCTTAAATGGGGAGGGAGACCTTTTTCAGCAAGAGGAGATGGACTTGGCAGACAAAAATATGTAATCCCTATAACTGGACTGATAGCCAGCCATATGCACTATACTGCCAAAGCAGTCATTAAAAAATTGAACTGCTTTCTTACACCTTACACCGAATAGTTGTTGCCCTCAAAACCCCTCCTCAGCACCCACCTTAGACTCTGCCTTTGTAGTACACCCAGATTAGGTTCTGATTGATTGGTTTCTATGCCAGTCAGCATCAAAAGTTCCACCTCTTAGGCAGCCGTTGGCTCCTGGCAGTTCACCCAGATTTGGTTCTGATTGGTCGGTTTCTATGCCAGTAAGCATTTCCAGGCCTATATGTGATAGCACTGCATAGCATATGTTATATTTGGGTAGGGTTTACTGTTTTGATCCATCCTCCAAATTTTGGACTAAAATGTGTCTTCCATATTTCTGGGTACAAAATTTGGTGTTCTTATCATAATGTGAGGAGTTCCTCCTTATTTCACTATTTAATATTTATTGACATTATAGGAAAAGCCAGAATTCAATACAGCCCTTCAAATCATGCTATGATTTTCATTGACCTCTAAAATGTATCTTAATCAATTGGGATGCCTTTGCATTGCAAAAAGATTCTGAAGGATGGCTGCAGTACCCTTTAATATTGCAATTATTAATATTGACCTAAAGCACATCTCAGAAAAGCACTGCTTTCCCAGTGTTAACACCTGCTGTCACTTGCAGAGCATTTATGTTTGAGTCAAACTAAACATGTGTTCCTGCCGCCTCTGCAGCTGGCATACGCTGAGCTCACTCCTCTTTCTTTTCAGACATATGCATTCAGGTATATGAGACTTCATGGAGGCAAAGATGTCATAAATACATACAGATGTCTCTGAATGTTCTCTTTTAAATAGGCCTATAACAATGAAGACAGTAGAGGTGATTTATGTTCCTAGCATGAGGAAAGTCACTGGGGAAAAGGATAGATATTTAAAAACATTACAAAAGAAAAACAATTTCCAAGTAAGGCATTTTTAATTCTAAATTTAGATGTCTATCTGAAATTTGTTAGGTGTGTTTGACTAAATAATGTTCCCTCAAGGCTGTTAATGCCTTAATTCCCAAAGTCTGTAAATGTCACCTTGTGCAGCAAAAGGTTCTTTACAGATATGATTAGTTAAGAATCTTGGGATGTGAAGATTATCTGGGTGGGCTCAATTTAATCACAAGGTTCCTTTTAAAAGGAACCCAGGAATAAAGACAGATAAAGAAATGTGATGAAGGAAGCAGATATGGAGTGATGTAGCCACAAGCCAAAGAATGCTGGAAGTGTCTAATAGTGGGAAGATACAAGGAACAGAATTTCTCTCCTGGAGCCCTCAGAAGAAACCAGTTGCTTCCACATCTTGATTTTGGGCCTATAAGTCTAATTTAAGATTTCTGATCTCCAAAAATGTAAGAAAATAAATTGTTCTTGTTTAATCCACTAAAGTTGTGGTCATTTGTTATAATAGCAATAGGAAATTCTTACATTAGGTACCATTTGAATTAAAAAAAATGTAAAAGTAAAAGAAAACACCAAGATGTGTCTACAAAATTATTTGTTTTAATCCTTCATTCCCAAATTCTCTATTTCTATTCTCTGGATCCTATTTTTACCTTCAGAGCATTCATGTTTGAATAAAAAGCAACAACAACAACAACAAAACACATGCTGCAGCCATCTCTGCACTTGGCACATACTGAGCTCACTTTTCTCTTTTCAAACATGTTATATGCAGGCATCTTCAGTGAGATTCACCCAAACTAGCTGTTATCAAAGTAGGCAGTAATGTCTCTCTTTCCATTACCAACAATCCCTTTTTCATCTTCATCTTACTCGATTCTTTAACAGGATTTTATATGGTTAACTAGTGGCCCAGTGCATAAAATTCATGCATTGAGGGGAGAGTGGTTCTCTCAGCCCAGCCTGCATTCTCTCCACTTGGGGAATCCTTCGGATATCCCTCTCATAATCTGGGACTGCTGGCTCCTAATTGCTCATCTGCCTGCCTGCTTGGTCGCCCCCAACTGCCCTTAACCCCCTGCCAGCCTGATCTCATCACCAACTGCCCTCCCCTGCCAGCCTGATTGCTCCCAACTGCCATCCTCTGCTGACCTGATCTCGTCCCCAATGGCCCTCCCTTGCTGGCTTGATCTCACTCCTAACTACTCTCCCCTGCCAGCCTGATATGTCCCCCAATGGCCCTTCCCTGTCAGCCTTGTTTCCCCCAACTGCTCTCCCCTGCTGGCCTGGTTGCCCCCAACTGCCCTCCCTTGCTGGCCTGGTTGCTCCTAACTGCCTCTACCTCGACCCCCACTACCATGCCTTTGTCTGAAAGGAAGTTAGACATCCAGAAGATGGCTGGTTGACCCGGTCTAATTAGCATATTACCCTTTTATTAGTATAGATAGATTATATAAGATAGGATCGCTTAAATGGAGGGGTGACCTTTTTCAGCAGGAAGAGACGGGCTTGGCAGACAAAAATATGTAATCCCTATAATTGGACTGATAGCCAGCCATATGCACTATACTGCCAAAGCAGTCATTAAAAAATTGAACTGCTTTCTTACACCTTACACCGAATAGTTGTTGCCCTCAAAACCCCTCCTCAGCACCCACCTTAGACTCTGCCTTTGTAGTACACCCAGATTAGGTTCTGATTGGTTGGTTTCTTTGCCAGTCAGCATCAAAAGTTCCACCTCTTAGGCAGCCATTGGCTCCTGGCAGTTCACCCAGATTTGGTTCTGATTGGTCAGTTTCTATGCCAGTCAGCATCTCTTGGCCTATCTCTGGGCCTGATCAGAGAGGGAGGGATGATCAGCAGCCACCCCAGACTGCTGGCTGAACTGGTGACCTCTCAGGGAGAAAGAGAGGTGTGACCACCGGCGAGGCTGCAGATCAGACCCTGCTTCTCTCTCCAGACTTTGCCAGCAGCTGTGGCAGTTGATGATCAGCCAGTTTGCCAATCCCTGCCCACCTGAGTCTGCTGTGTGCACAGCCTGGAGTCAGTGATCTCTTTGGTCATTTTGGACATTACAGACCCTCGCTATTCATATATATACTAGCGGCCCAGTGGTGGTCCCTCAGCCTGGTCTGTGCCTTCTCGCAGTCTGGGAACCCTCAGGGGATGTCCACCTGCTGGCTTAGGCCCACTCCCCAGGCCATGGAGCTTAAGCTGGCAGCCAGACATCACTCTGGCAGCACAGGAGCCCTCGGGATATGTCCACTTGCCAGGGGAGCAGGCCTAAGTTGCAGTCGGACATCCTTAGCACTGATGAGGAAGCAGGAGAGGCTCTCACCACCACCACTGTACTGGCAGCCTTCAGCCTGGCTTGTGGCTGAGCAGAGCGCCCCCTGTGGGAGCACACTGACCACCAGGGTGTAGCTCCTGCATTGAATTTCTGCCCCCTGGTGGTCACTATGTGTCCTAGTGACCAGTCATTCCCAGTGGTTCTGCTGTTAGGGTCAATTTGCATATTACCCTTTTATTATACAGGATAGAAGCCTGGTGCATGAGTGGAGGTGGGTTGGTTTGCCCTGAAGGGTGTCCCAGATCAGGTTGGGGGTCCTCCTTGAGTTCCTGGCCATCCTGGGTGAGGGGCTCAGGGCTGTTTTGGGATTGGTCACATCACCTTCAGGGTAGGGGTCCCTGTTGGGGTGCCTGGCCAGTCTGGGTGAGGGGTTGGTGACTGTTTATAGGCTGGCCAAGCCCCCCAGCAGGAACCCTCACCCCATGAGGGTGGGGCCACCGTGGGTGAAGGCCTGATGGCTGTTTGCAGACTGGCCACAGCCCCCAGCAGCCCAAGCTCCCAGAGAGGTTGGCTGGAAGCAGGTATATGGGGTTTATTTATCTTCTATAATCGAAACTTTGTTGCCTTGAGTGGAGGCCACAGCCTGCCTAGGCAGGCAGCTTCCTCCATTGTCGGGGAAACAAAGCCTCCTGTTTGCTCTAGCCTGTGGCTGCTGGCCTCCATCTTGGTTGGGTTAATTTGCATATAGTAAGACTGATTGGCTCTTGGATGTGGCTTGGGATATAGTGGAGAGACACAATTAGCATATTACTCTTTTATTAGAATACTAGGGGCCCGGTGCACAAAAATTTGTGCACTCGGGGGGTGGAGGTCCTTCAGCCCAGCCTGTGCCTTCTTGCAGTCTGGGACACCTCGGGGGAGATGTCCACCTACTGGCATGCCTGGCCAGCCTGGGTGAGAGGCTGAGAGCCATTTTCAGGCTGCCCACAGCCCCTTCAGGATTCGTGCACTGGGGGGTGGGAAGGCTGGAGTGTGCAGGCCTGGATGTTTTCCATCGGAGGGCCCATGACTGCACACGCCTAGTGGGCCCCCACCGCTGAGGGGACACACCTGGCACAGAGTTGGGTGGCAAGCCAGGGGCGGACGCTGGTGCAGGATCCCTCGGTGGGGCCCTGCTGCTGAGCGAACACACCTGGGGTGGAGCTGGGCAGTGAACTGACTTCGGATTCTCCGCACTGTGCAGCAGATGCTCCCGCACGCCCTGTGGAGGCCCCTGGGGGGTGGATGAAGGTAGCGGACCCTGGATGGGTGCTCCCGCATGCCCCCAAGGAGGCCCCTGGGGCAGAGCCAGACAGTGGACCCAGGACAGCTGCTCCTGCACACCCTGCAGAGGCCCTGTGCTCCTGCATGCCCCAAGGAGGCCCCCAGGGGGTGGAGCCAGGCAGTGGACCCGGGACAGGCGCTCCTAGAAGCCCTGAGGAGGCCCCAGGCCAGACCCCTCCTCCCACTGAGCTGACACACCTGGCACAGCTATGCCAGCCGGCTGTAGAGGCTCGCAGTGCAGAGCCGCCCTGCCAGCCTCCATCTTGGCTGGGTTAATTTGCATACAGCCACTCTGATTGGCTGGTGGGCGTGGCTGTGAGCAGAGGCTCAGCCAGCCTAGGCAGGCAGTTGCAACAGAAGCCTTTGGTTTGTGGCTGGGTTAATTTGCATACAGCCGCTCTGATTGGCTGGTGGTAACGGTCAAATTTGCAT
>PVJC01049637.1:0-12102 GCA_004026665.1 Murina feae
CAAATTCTAAACATCTATAGCCAGAATGAGAAAGTCCTGTCAAGAAGTTCCTTCTACCATCAGGAGGGCCCTAATTTCATACTCATGTAACAGGTTGCTTCCCTCATTTTATAGGCCTTCAGATGGGTCTGAAATTTGACATATCAATTTATTTCTTCTAGGAAAAGATGATCTACCGGGCACCAGGAAATGAGATTTTTTTCAGGAGAAAGCTAAAGGAATTTTATAGCTTTTTTTGTGTCGTCCATACCCCTCAATGACAGCTAGCCTCCATAAATACTTATTAAAATTAATATAGTTTGAGCAAGTCAAAAGAGAAGAAAACACTTGTAGAAGTCTATGCATAACATAACTCTCCCCTGCACAGAGCCTGGGGCCGTACACGATGGCATTACCCAACGGCTTGTAATGTCATTGCGATGGAAAGAACATTGCGCAGGGAATGAATAATCTCTGTGCAAATGGCATTTTGGAATAAAACTCCAAGTGGTGGCTAGACCTGGGTTGAGGAATCTGATTGTTTATTCATTCCACCTCTGTAACTTACCAGAAGCATCTACACACATAATATTACCATCTGGTTATTATGACACTGACTTGGTAAAATCTCAAGTCAAACAAACCAGGCCTTGCCCAAAACTCACTGCCAAGTCTGCATTCAGCATCTGCTGTTACACACGTACCCACAGCAAAGAACTACAAACAAGCCATGGCAAGTTTGAGAGTTGTCTACAATGAGTCAGAGGGGTCTCTCTGAGGATATTAGTGGTAGTTGTTTTCATACTTTTTCCTACTGCAGACTATTTACTAGAAAATGTTTGTCTATCTTTGTCTCTCTCTTTTACATGTATAAGACTTCTTCATATACATTATCCTAACTATCTGCTCTGAAGAGTATGACTTTAAAAAGGTAACTGGAGGTCCTAAATGTGTGACAGAGTTCAGAATCCTCTTCACAACTGGGTGATTTGGCTGGGGACTCCTGGTGCTAGTGTCCTTAAGTCTTTCTTCTTAGTCTGCCAAGCATACATCCCGAGGTTTTGTGTATTCCTAACACACACTGTTTTATGGATACCCTATTTGAGACAGCCCTGACTGAATGCACAGAGCTGAGATTAATGCCCTGTGAGGCTCTCTCCCTCCTATGCACCCACAAGAATGTGTGATTCAATCAATGGCAAATCCCAAAGAAGTGATGAGAGACTCAAGAGGTGCATCTCATTTTTAGAGCCACACCACACGGCAATACGAGCCTAGAGAAAGGAAAGACCAATCCTCCAAGGCAGCTGTGATGAGCTCTATTTCACTCATGCTCCTCCTCCAGAGACAACATGGTACAGTGGGAGAAAATATGGGCTCTGGTACCACAGTTCAAGGATAATTCCTGTTTCTGCTTCTTTACCTGTAAACAAACATGTGAGCCAGGACAAATCACTTAGCCTGCCCAAGCATTAATTTTTCCTTTGGAAATCTAGATTGGGTGTCAATCCAATTGTCCCCCAGGATTCTGTACTTCCTTTGCCATTAACCTAAGCTGCACCATGTCTGTCTACTTATTTGCCCCTCAGCCCCTCCTAACCTGATGAACAGGGTCTGGGTCATTTATCACTGAACTGCATAGGCATCCCAGGACCTGGGACTTTGTGAATATTGGGTCGATGCTCTTTTTCTTTCCTCTTCTATGAACGAGGGATCAGAATCTCTTTGGAAGACTTGGTATTTTCAGTTTGTTCATAGGTAAAGAATGTCCACAGAGGGAGAGAAACAAGAAGAAAGAGAGAGAGGAAGTGATGATCTGAGAGGAAAAGGCAAATAACTGGAAGAAAAAATAAGGGTAAAAATTACAGCACATATCTAAAACATGTTTTTTTTTTTAATATATGGAGGATTGGGGAAAACGGAGGGCCTAGCTTATACACGTATGTGAAGAAATGCTATAATAAAAAATACATTGTTGCCCCCAGTCAGGGCATGTGCAGGAGGCAACCAATCAATCTGTCTCTCATATTGATCTCTCTCTCTCTCTCTCTGAAAAGCAACAGAAAAACTATCTTCAGGTGAGGATTAATAAAACAAGCAAAAAATTACACTGTTTACATACTAAGAAATATTTATATGTGTGAAAAATATCTTTAGGCCCTGGCTAGTGTGGCTCAGTTGGTTGAGCATCAGCCCACATACCAAAAGATCACTGGTTCAATTCTTAGAACACATGCCCAGGCTGTGGGTTCAGTCCCCAGTTAGGGTGCATATATAGAAGGGTGCATCCATTAATGTTTATCACATCAATGTTTCTCTCTCTTCCTCTCCCTTCCTCTCTCTTTAAAATCAATAAAACCATGTAAAAAAAATCAATAAAAACATTTTTTAAATATCTTTAATGTTCCCAGATCATTAAAGCAGGTCTAGGAGGATGGTACTTGACAATGTGTTCCCAGTGATGCTCGATCTAACCCTCGTGAATCCGAGGGGCCTCATTTCCCTTGACAGAGATTGGCTCAGGTATGACATGAAATGCAATTCTGGCCACTGAAAAGTGAAAGGAAGGCTGCTGGGAACAGGGACAAAAGGCAGATTTTGATAAAGATTTCTTTGTTCTTCAAAGGAGAGAGATAAAGACCGTTCTGATATTGGGCATCATATCAGAGCCATAGCAGCTGTGCTGGAGAAACGCTCTGAGCTGGCCGAGGGCAATGCTGACATCCTGTGCTTGGCTGAATGGAAAAAATGGAAAGAGCCTAGAGGCGTCGAATCCACCAGCCTGGCGCGGCCCTGCCCATGGGCTTCTTGTTATAATGAATAATTATTATTGTTTTAGTAAACTGAGGCAGGATTTTCTGGAACTTACAGTAAAGTAATCTAAAAGTGACAGCTTATAGGGTGCATCCAAGGCAAAAAATATTCCTGCGCCGTGGGCATAAGGTCAGATCCTCAGCCACCCAACCCGGCCCTCATTGTTTTCTGTCTATTCTCTGAACACCGGCAGCATTGCTTATATTTTCATCAAGGTTCAGAGAATGAATTAACTTCAGGGAACAGCAAGAAGACCATGTCCGAAATGGGGAAAAATGAGGGACGCCCACTCTTCCAGGCCATCCACAGACTCTCACAGGAACCTTATAATGGCTTCCTGAGAGGCAGAGACCCTGCCACAGGTCATCACCCAACTACAACAGTAATAGTACAGAAGTAGTGAGGTCAGCTCTCCCAGGGAAACTAGAAACACCCTACATATCAGAAAAGAATTCACCGCATCCATTACGCATGTCGCGAAGTTTTAACCACCAGTTCATTATTTTGTCAAACAGTAGATGTTTGACAAAGGTTTAAATAAATAATTTTATAGGAAACATATCCCATGAATTCAAAACTCCCAGCTTGCCAGGTACAGAAGGTCACCAGGGTGGAAAGCCCCGGGTGCCTAGCAACAGACAATCAACTGTAGGGTGGGTCCTTGCCTCGGGGTGACTGTTTCTCCCCTAGAATATCACTGGTCAGGCAGTTTGGACACCCTGACCTTTCCTCCCTAGAGATTACATCTATACTTCAGCTGTATTTCAGCTCCAAGTCCAGAAAAGCAGCAAAACAAGACCTGTGACCCCATGGCTGCCCTCAGGACCAGCTGCATTAAATAATAACCCCTGCCCTGGTGCCGGCCAACCAATCAGTGGAGACCACAACCCTGAAAGGACACATTTGGAAAACTGCTAAATATTCTATTGAGATCTTCCCCTGGGACTTCCCTTAAAACCTCCACCCTTAAAAGCCTTAAGACCAAAAACCCAGTGTGCACTCCCTCCCCCTCCCCGGAGCACACCCTTGCCTTTCCCTCCCCCCACCCCCCACCCAGATATGTTTCCAATAACTTCCTCACTCCCAAGCTCAAGGGCCTTTCCTTTACCTCTATAACTTGTCTCCTAAGCCCATTTCTTCTAGGCATTACTTCTAACTCTGTAATTTACCAAATAAATGTTCTCTAACAAAAAATAAATTAAAATAAAAATAAAACTCCCAGCTATTTACATCTATGTACAATTTTTCCAGATGCATCAGAGCACAGACACCATGTAACTGAAGTTGTAAGAATGACAGTTCCATTCTGCATGCTTCTTTGCTTGTACTTAGCATTGTGCTGAAAACACATGTTCATGTATGAACACAGTTCCCAGCCTTTTCCGTGTCAGTGGTCGCAGAGAATGCTGACACACCAGGGGTCCCCTAACCATTCCCACTCTCTGGGCATTTTCATCACTTTCCAACTTCCCTTATTATGAACACACTGCCATAAATATCTTGTATAAATGACTTTTTTTTACTTTGGATTATTACCTCGAGGTATATTCCCAAAAGTGGGATTACCCAGTTAAAGGGTATGAATGCTTTCATCGTTTATATTACAAATTGCCAACCTGACTTCACAAAAATGGGAACAAATTACCAGAGTGGCCAGCAATGTGTGTGGGTTTTCTAGGCAGAACCTAGTATAAGAGATTTTATTGATCATATTGACTTTTAGTAAAATAATGTTGGCACCCCAAAGCTGTTCTAATTTGTATTTCTTTAATTATTATTTAGGTTGAACATATTTTCATACTAGCTTACTATTTATATTTAAAAAACCATTTTGATAGAGCAAATCTATCCACTGGGTTGATATGGCAACATTATAAATTGTAAAGACTATACTAATGAATGATGTTACCTGTCATTCTTTTTTTAAAATATATATTTATTGAATTCAGAGAGGAGGGGAGAGGGAGAGAGAGACAGAAATATCAATGATGAGATATAAACATTGATCGGCTGCTTTCTGCACACCCCACACTGGGGATCGAGCCCACAACCCAGGCATGTGCCCCTGCCCAGGAGTCTAACCATGACCTTTTGGTTCATAGGTAAACTCCAACCACTGAGCCACACCAGCGGGCCCCTGTCATTCTTTATATGTAAAGGATACCCTACTATCTTTAGAAAAATTGTTAAGTAAAGTCTAAGTCTTAATCATAAATTTGCAGAAGTCTATATCTATTTTGGACCATACGTTTTATTCATAATTATTAAAATAATTTTCTAATTTTTCCATTTAGTTTCATTGTTTCACTATTAAAAATTAAAACTCTTTTATAATTTATTTGATTTGCCTTGTTTTTGATGATATCTATGGCTTTAAATATTGTAAATATGTTTCTCCTCCAATATAAAAACAAATATGCTATTTCATCCTCTTTTGATTTGTTTATGGCTATTTCATGGTCATTTGCAAGGTGAGAACCTGAGGTAAATTTCATTTCTGCCTGGATTTCTGACGGAACTCTTCCCTTATAACGTTAACCGAGGGTCAGAATACACAGCCACTTGAGTTCTGGTGGGTTGGTACTGACCAGCTCGGAGTCCAGGGCACTGTGTGCCACATGCTGCTCCCTCCTGGAGGAGTCCTCACTAACCAGAAAGACAAAGTGGAGGGTGTTCATAAGCATCATGAGCTAAAGAAAATGCACACACCCAATTTTTAATGCATGTCCTTCTTGCAACCGCGTGTGAATCTATAATTACCTCAAAACAAAGAGTTTAATTGGGGGGAAAATAACTTTTAAAATGCATGGAAATTTAGTAAATATTTCTTTTAATATTTAAATGTCCAAATTCACACCCTGACTCTCAACAAAGTCCAGAAGCTTAGAGCATGGCTCTGCTTTATCATCAGTTCCGATACTCAGGGCAAGGCCACAGGTGGGAGTGTCTTTATCCTCAACCTCCCATTGTTTGAAGAATCAGCTTTGAAATATTGCGATGTTCAGGTTTAGAAGTGCTCATTTTTAATCAAATTGCCAAATATTTATTAAGGGCCACATGTAATTTTGCTTGAAAGTGGGCACCAGCTGCTAAGTAAACAACTTGTAGCAGCGAAAATTCATATGCCAAAGCTGCCAATGGCTTCTTTCCATGCTACAGTTTAATTTTTGAAACTGGAAAACTGTCATTTTAGTAACCGAGTAGATTTTGCATCCTAGAGTTTAAGCTGGAATTTGTCCTTGGACAGATCCTCCCTCCCGGAAGGGCCTCTGTGGTGACCTTTTTAGTTATGCAGAAAGGCAATTTCTTACCCCTTTTCCTGCGGACAGCGCTGAACCAGTCAGGGCTGTGGATGTTATGCGTTCTGTTCACTAATGAAAATTTGGTTTATATTTTAGCAGGACTGTGCCCTGGCAAATAAATTATTTTAAAATATGAATGTAAACTGTCTGGTCTCTGAAAATTATTGCTTGTTCTTAAGAGATATTTCCTTTTCATCTCTCCCCGGTGTTTATTCCCAGGAGATGGCCAGCCCAGCCCATGCCAGGAGAAGTAGCAGGCCCGGTGGTCTTCTCACAGCGAGAGAAAGGACCTGGGCTGGGTTGGCAGGTGTGCCCTGGCCTGGCCAGTTGGGACCCCACACTTGGTGCTCTATCCCTGCTGTCATTGCTGCCTCCATCCCAGGAGCCACCAAGCCCTGAGACACCCTACCTGTGAGGAGCACCACAGTATCCCAGTATAACCTTAGGCAACGCATTTTATGTACCTCTCCTGAGGTGTTTTGCCATCCGGTACACACAGACAGACCTCCTGTCAGCCAAAGGGAATGATGGACAACTGAGACAATCCCACCTACCCAACCACGCACACCCAATGGCCACATCAGCAGAACCAGTCCTCTGCAGCAGCCATCGAGCAGCAAAGTGTGGGCCCTGCCCTGTGCTTGGAAACTCAGCTTGTCTGTCTTCCCGCAAATGGTCTGGGAGATCTTCCCTGTGCACGGAGTTCGACTGCCTCCAAGGCTGACCCTGGTCTTCCTCACATCCTGGCCAAGGAAGCATAAGGACTCCTGGAGAGCAAACAGGCTCTGAGCAAAGGGCCCCCCTCACTAGCTACCTGTCTCACCCCTACTTCATTGGCCTTGTTGGGCCAGGACCAATTCCCCAGGCTCTGCTCCTCCCCACATCCCTGGATCATCCTTGAAAGAAAAAGTCTCCCCATACTCAACACCCCCTCACTTCCCTCAAAATACACACACACACACACACATACTGCACCCTCCCCAGAGCCTCACAGGTTTGCTTTACCATCCCATGCGCCATTCCCAGATGCCTTCCCATGTGCTTTGCTTCTTGGGGCTCTCACTCTGCAGTCTTCAGAGGATGCCCTGAGGTACTGAAAGTTTCACCCTGACACCATGAGACAGAAGTGCCTGGGGGTTCATGCCCCTGGGCTGCCCACGGGGCATGACTGGTGCAAGAATATAAAAACCAGCTCCCTTGCCATGATGAGGGGCAAAATGGGGGATTTACTCAGTGCTCCAGAGCTCAAAGGGTCAGGCAGAGGCTGCACCCTCACTTCAAATCACATTCTTATCTGGCTTCCTCTTTGTCCCTGCCCTGCTTGTCTTACTCTCTACTCATCTCCCCTGGGAACATCTTCTTAATAAATCACATGCAGACTCTCTCTTTCTCACTCTCTGGCGTGCTGGGTTCCTGGCTGCTATGGCAGGTGATATACTCCCCTGCTCCCACGAAGCTTATGCCATGTGGGACTCCACACAGGGAGTAAGACTTTAATTAGCTTCAATGCTGAACTACAGCTGGCTTCAACATGGAACGGGAGCTCTGGACACTGGCCTACTTTTGGAATCCCAGCTTCATCTTTTCTAGGACTGGCTTCTCTCAATAAATGTTGCTCCCACTAAAAATAATAAAAATAAAATAAATTTCCAAAAAAATCACATGCACCCTCCCTCTCACTCAGAATCTGCTTCTGGGCAACCTGACCTAGATCACTGTCACACACTCTAATGACAGGGCCACTGGTCTAAGCCCACTTAACCATGTATGTTCTCAGGTGTGTATATGTATACTTACATGCACATTCAGCAGGCATGCTGCTTGAGAATGAGCATATGCATATTTGGGAAGACAAGCATGTTTGCCAGTATTTGCACAGGTGTCCAGATATGTGTGTGGTTTCTGTTAGTAAATATGGGTATAGGTGAGGAATGCATATGTACTAATATGTATGTATGCAAGAAGTGGTGGGTGTGTGTACATGTGTGCACACACTTGTGTCTAGCCCTTCTACTGGGGGTTTAGGACAGAAGTAACTTAAAGCATCTGAGCATCTACCTTCACAGTCCGCGGAGCCCACGTCCCTCTGACATGCCAGCAAACATCTGGGTCCTGGGCCTACTGCTAACTGCCCATAAATACAGTCTCATTTCTCAGTTAAGCAAACATCAGATCCCCAAAGCCCACTGACACACCAATGAAAGATCTGGGGGAGAGGGAAACCCTGTGGTAAATGAAACCTGGCCCACCAGGACTGAAGACACCCACTCCATTGACTACCATCAGCCCATTTGGGTGCTTGTCGAGCTGGCACCCCTTCCAGTTTGTTCTGTACAGGACACCTGGACAAGGGGTGAGACGGCTCAGCTTCGGCTTGTCCTTCACTCACTAAAGGGCTTGGCATACAACCTTCCACTCAGCTCTATAAACGTGGGCAAGTTGCTCATTCTTTCTATGCCTCAGCTCCCTCATCTGAAAACAGCATCACTGGGTAATAATAATATACTTATTATATGCATTTGCTAGGACTACCAGAACAATGTACCACAAACTGAGTGGTTTAAACTAGGGGCCCAGTGCACGAATTCATGCACCTTGAAAAGAAGTGCGGGCTGCGAAGCTGCGGTGGGTACAGGGACAGGTCTCAGCCCACCCTCCGTGCCCCCACCCCCCCACCTCTCCCCCATCCCCTGGCTCCTCCAGCCACCACAGTCTCCCGTCCAGTCTGCCAGCAGCCCCTCCCTTGCTTGCATCTGCTGTGTGGAGCAATTGGGGCCAGCACATGTAAATAATGGCTGCTGCCCTGATCGCTCCTCAGGAGCAGGGGGAGGTGGAGAAGCCCTCAAGGGCGATTGGGGCCAGGCGCCAGCAGCAGGTGTGAGTGGTGGCTCCAGCTCTGGGAGGGGTACAAGCAGGGCTGGCGCCAGCAGCAGATGCAAGTGCCAGGAGGGACTACTCACTTGCTCCACCATCCCAATGCCTGCTGCAAATGCCCGTCATAGTGACTGGTTGTTCAGCTGTTCAGTCTATTTGCGTATTAGGATAGATAGATAGATAGATAGATAGATAGATAGATATAGAGATAGAGATAGATAGATATAGATATAGATATAGATATAGATATAGATATAGATATAGATATAGATATAGATACAGATATATAGATATAGATATAGATATAGATATAGATATAGATATAGATATAGATAGATATATAGATATAGATATAGATATATTTCTGGAAGCTGGAAGTCTGAAATCAGGTGTTGGAAGCATTGGTTTCTCCTAAGGCCTTTCTCTTTGGCATATACGTGGTTGCCTTCTCCTTATGTCTCTTTGCATCATCTTCCCTGTATGTATGTCTGTGGGTCCAAATTTTCTCTTCTTATCAGGACACTAGTCATATTGGATTAGGGCCCACCTTAAAGACCTCACTGTAACTTGATTATCTCTGTAAAGACTCTATCTCCAAATAAAGTCATATTCTGAAGTACTGTGGGTTAGGACTGGGGATACAATGCAACCCTTAACACTTACCTATAGGGTTGTCATGAGAATTAAAATTAGTTTTTGTAAAGTGCTTAAATCAGTGTGCTTTTGTATACTACACAACAGGTGAAAGGAAAGGCAAAGTCCATCCAAAAGTGTTTACCCTCTAGTTATTATGAGACCAATTTCTGCCAAAATACTAGTTTTTCTGTAGAAAAACTAGGCTCAAATAGAGCCTCGTTTGTATGCCACAAACCTGAGCATACCAGGTGGGCCCAATGAACCTACTGGTAACTCCTTTTTTCTGTTTGTTTTTTGCTAATCCTCACCTGAGGATATTTTTCCAATGATTTTTAGAGTGGAAGGGAGGGAGGGAGACAGAGAAAAATATCCAGGTGAGAAAGACACATCAACTCGACCAGGCCCAGGGATCAAACAGGGCGGGGGATAGAACCTGCAACAGAGGTAAGTGCCCTTGACCAGAGCCTGGGACCCTTTAGTCCATGGGCCAACACTCTATCCACCGAGCCAAACCGGTCAGGGTGCTGCTGTTAACTCTTACAACAAATGTTTGTCCTACCCTTTCCCACTGCCACTCACGATAAACAAGCAAAACCCACCCCAGACTGAAAAAACCATCCGTAAAGAGACAGAAACGGGGCCTTGCCTCTAGGCATCTCTTTTTTCATTAACTCAGAGCCCTGAGATCACAGAGCCCTACAGGAAGGAAAGGAGGCCTTGGAGAGCATTGTGGAGTTTCAGGCTCAGGGGAGCTTCCAGGGTAAATAGTATAATTGTGTGCTTATATTGTGTGGGCCAACCAGGAAGCCCTGCATCCACTGCTGGCCAGAAGGAAATGGAAATTACTTCCTCCAGCACGCAGGCAGGGACGCAGAGGATGGGCTCGCTGGATGGTGGCATCTGGTGGGAGACCCCAACACTGAACTCCCCACTTCTGATCAATGACCCAGCACCTCCATTTTGGGCCTGCAGGCTCGCGGTGGCATCTGCACCCATAGGCCAGGCCTGGCAGCCAAGGTGGCCTCAAGCAGCCAGCTACTGCTGCAAATGGTTGAGTGAATATAAATAATAATAATAATAATGCAGTTATTACTATAAATCGCTTATTTAAGTCTTGGATAAATATTACATCCGATCTATTCAGCTATAAGTAACAGATAATCTAACTAACAGATTCAAACAAATAAAGGCATTTACTATTTGCTGACCAAAAAATGGTAAAAAAATGATCCTAGAGTTGGTTTGGTGGCCTAATGATACCATCAGTGAACTGGGAGATTCCTATCTTTCCTGCTCCTGTCTTTGGCTTGTTGGCTTTTGGTTCTCATGCTTGCAGCCTCACAGTTGCAAGGTGGCTATCCACCTCCTCCCAAAGGGTGGGAGTAATTTCCTGCTGTTGCTAATTGCTGGGTTGTTTTATTCATGCACTGTTTGTCTTCGCGCCAACTTTATCGCCTGCTTAAACAATTTCTTCTGTTGCAATAACAAAGTGACTTTGTTTGCTCAGTTAAAATTTGACTGGTCACGTGGCTGAAACAGTATAAATGAATATCCTTAAAAGCAATGCTTTAAAAATACATACTTAGCCCTGGCCAGTTTGGCTCAGTAGTTAGAGTGTCAGCCCACAGACATGTAGGCTCACAGTTAGATTCCTGGTCAAGGGCACGTACCTTGATTGCCGGTCAATCCTGGCCCTGGTTCCGGGCACCTGTGGGAGGCAACCAATTGCTGTGTCTCACACTGATGTTTCTGTCTGTCTCTCTGTCTCTCTCTCTCTCCTCCCTCCCTTCAACGCTTTTAAAAAAAACAACAGAAGCAGTGCCCTCAGCGGTCCCAGATCTGTCTCTTATTTCAACAGTATTTGGACAGGAACAAACCCAGGGACGCCCCTTCTTTCCAGCCTCCCACCACTCTCCTGCGTCTCATCCAGTCACCACCTCCAGAACCACCTCGGGGACCAGCCAACAGACCTTTGTTTTTTCTATCTTAACTCCTTATTGCCCAACAACCATGAGCTCCCAAATTCGTCAGAATTACTCCGCCGAGGTGGAGGCTGCGGCCAACCGCCTGGCCAGCCTGCATCTGCGGGCCTCCCACTCCTACCTCTCTCTGGGCTTCCATTTCCACAGGGACCATGTGGCTCTCGGGGGCGTGGGCCGCTTCTTCCACGAGTTGGCGGAGAAGAAGCGCGAGGGCGCTGAGTGTCTCTTAAAGTTGCAAAACAAGTGTGGCAGCTGCATTCTCTTCCAAGATGAGCTGAAGCCTCCCGAGACGAGTGGGCAAAACTCAGGACGCCACGGAGGCCGCCCTGGCCTTGGAGAGGAACCCGAGCCAGGCCCTTTGGGAGCTGCAGGCCAGGATTCCGCGACTTCCTGCAGAACCACTTCCTGGGTGAGGAGGGGAAGCTCATCAAGAAGATGGGCGACACCTGACTCGCCGCCACAGGCTGGCTGGCTCCAGGCTGGGCTGGATGAGTATCTGTTCGAAAGGCTCACCC